>OVBI01000808.1:0-52074 GCA_900406495.1 Sisymbrium altissimum
TCAATTTTGCTAAATTTATCTCTTAAAAAAAAGATCCAAACGATGTTGTTTTAACTTAACGGTTCTAATTAACAACGTTTAACTGATCTGTTATGGAGTTAACGTTAGGTATTAATCGGCTTAGTCAACTAAAAGTTCATGATTTATTTGGAAGTCAATGAAAAGTTCAGGTTTTAAATGGTTGAGATAATAGTTCAGGTTTAAANGCAGTTTTCCCTTTAAAAATTACACATCTTTTAATATTTTTATAAATGAAATGATTAAGTTAATTTTATTAAAATTTTCAATAAATTTGATATTTATTTTTTTCTTATAAAAATATATAAATGAATTGTGAAATATTTTAATTTATTTAGAATTTGATATTTTAATATTTTTTTGTTTTTGGATTTCTAACTTCTATTTTTTTTTTAAACCGTTGATTATTACAATCTTTTTATTATTATATTTTTCTGATTGAGAACAAGAAAACATGTTAATTTGATTTTTGGCTAAATCTTATTTAAACATAATCCTTGAAAGTTTTATAATTGATAAAAAGAGTTATTTTATTTAAAAAAAAAACTCAATGATAAATATAATAAAAAAATTTAGGTAGACTATTTATATAAGATTAGTAAAAAAAAATTTTATTAGAAATAATTTTTTAAAACTTCAAATGTTATCCAATTATAAATTTTGTATATTAAATAATTAAATAAATTTTTTATCTCACATAAGTTAATCATAATATTAATATTTTCGGACTTTAATTTTATTTATTAAAATATAAGTTAAAAGAGTTTTCTTACATATAAATAAGTATAATTTTCAAAAAAAAAAATATTAGTATATTTTCAAATTTTAAATAATAAATAGAATATTTTACTAATTACTAGGAAATTTGGATAAATGACTTATTTTGAGATAATATTTTCAAAAACTATATTTTTTATAAGTGAACTGATTATGTTAACCTGATTAATAAATTTAATATTTAAATCATTTTCGTATAAAAATAAACATATAAAATGAATGATATATAATTAATATATATATGTATATTTATTCTTTAATTAAAATTTTGAAATATCTTAATTTAAAATCTTAAATACAAAATTTACAAATATTCTATTTAAAATTTGAAATTTGAAAAATAGAATATTTATTTAATTTCTTGAGAATATTATTTAATCTTAAGATAAAGCATTTATCCAAATTTAGTCAATAATATATAGTGATCAAAAATAGACTGACAGAGATTTTTTAAAAAATATCAAAATCAAGAACAACGGCCTTAAACTCTCAATATTAAAATAATGCTCATATAGCAGAAAATCCAAAAACTAAATGTTAATTAATATCTCAACCATAAAACACATGTTTACGTCAAAAATCTCACCCTCCATACAAAACCATCCAACGAAGTGGCTACCGTGGTGCACAGAAAACAGAAAAAAAAAAAAAAAAAAAAAAAAAAAAAAAAAAAAAAAAAAAAAANAAAGAAGAAGAAGAAGGAGTTCCTAATTAATTAATATAAACACACATATTAAAACGATCGTAGTCCGTAGAGAAGAAAAATTTGATACTTTAGAGGCATAGGCCGGCCACAGCTCAGGATTATTAATCAGTTGCACACAAAAAAACTACATAACACTAGCACATGCACCTAAGCTTGAGTTACCATATTGGAAATTAATTATGTTCACACAATCAGACGGAACACTTTCGACAATTTCTTTTATATCAAACCTCATTTGTTTATAATAAAAATCCCCTTTTCTATTTTGTAACCAGTCCAACCAAACACTTACACACATTTTTTTATATTACGTTTTCCGTCATGTTTGAATTGTACATCGACTTGAAAGTTTCGAGTTTTAATTTAATTAATGTTTTATTTATCTATAGTTTTTGTTTATCTATAGTGGAAAGATAAGAACAAGACACTGTTAGTTAATTAACTTCGTTCAAAAATTATTATATACGCCATTTCTATTAGGAATTTAGGTTATGCCAATAGTCAATCACGAGGATCTAGATTAACATAATCTGGACTCAAATATATACTACATTCTAATTCCTGGTCAGTAAGGATAAAAAAAATTATAATAATATGAAAGTTTAATGTTATATATATACATATTTATTAGCAATATATAATAAATTCTCACTAATTTTAAAGAGGCAATTTTATTTTAATGTTTAATTCTTTTTTTGAATAATGTATATTTTTAAATTTAAAATTTTAAGTTACATTAACATTTTTATTTTTATATAAATATATTATGTAATTTTAATATTTTTTAGTTGGATAATATATTTATAACTATTTTTTTGTTTATCTATTTTTTCTATTTTTTATTTTATATAAGAAAAATAATATCCGTGAAAATCATAATTTAAAATATGTTTTTTTTTTAAATAAACAATGATATTATATAATATATTCTATTATTTTAGTAATTTTTTTATTTTAATATTATTATAATTAAATTGAATTTTTAAATAATTATAAGTACATATTTATGAAAATTCAAATATGATAATCCATATATTAATCTTATGATATCTTAGTTATTTAAATTTTCTTTTAAAATTAAGTTGGATTAATTTATTTTTAATCTATTATGCAATCTATTTTATATATTTTTAAAAAATTTAATTATAAAAAATATAAACCCATCCTGCAAAAACGGGTTTTCATAAATAAAAAAAATCATCTTTTAATAATATATAGATGATGTATTTCACCTAAATTAAAATCTACCTATACAAATAGTTACAAATACTTGTAACCATTGTTTCTCTTACGGATCTTTATAATTGGCATGTATTGTTTTAAGAATTTAATCAACTACTCTAATATTAGAAAGGAAAATTCAAGAGTCTAAAATATTTTATTAGTGATAAGTGAGAATAATTTCACATATGCTTGTCAATCAAATAAATCTAGTCTGGTTTCATTTAAAATCAACTGAATTTATTTATTATTGGTAACTTAAAACGGTAAACATTCATAAGATAAATAAATTCAAAATAGTAAAATAAAAACTATAAAAATGATAAAAAATAATAAAAAATAAAACATGATAAGTATTATTCTTATTTCTCTATTATAGTCATTAAAATAGTAAATAACTTTATATCATTTAAAAATAATAAATAAATTTTCATTTTTTTAATTTTAATAGAAATGTAGTTTAACACATCAATATAATAAAATTATATATTTAAATCCTAGTTAATCTAAAATATATATTTAAATTACAGTCAATTTTAAATAAATATATATATATATGCAACATTTTTCCAATCATACATTCAATGATTTGACTATCCAAATTGGTTACCTAATTAAGATACAAAATAATTTACTATTTCTTACAACGTAATTTTTTATTTTAATTGTAATTAATTTATTATCCTTTTGAAATTAGTATCATTTTGAAGAAAAAAAATATTTTAGTACTAAACTTAAGTTATCAACCATGATAGCTTTCATTTTGTAATATCCAAAGTTTGAGTACTGTGCTAATATTAAATTAAAAATGACCAATTGTAACTAAAATAACATATAAATATCATAAGCAATGATAGAAATATAGTTTTTCTTTTTTATTAATCCTAATACTATAATTTAATTCAATGAGAATTTTGTTTGTTTTAGTATTCTGAAAATTATGTAAATGTAAAACTGAAGATGTTTAATAAAAATAAATTAATATCAATGGAAATAAAACGGTAAATGTGGAAATTTTTAATTGATATCACAATTTATTTTATTAAAATGGATATAATTGATTTTAAAAATCTTTTTTACATTTCAATATATTTTATCCATGACCTCTTAAAATTTTGTAAATAGAAATAAAAAAAATGTAAAGCTTATCAACAAAGCTTTTTTGTATTTTTTTTCAATATGAGTGAAATCATGTACCAATTAATAGATTGAACTAAAAAAGAACTCAGAGATAATCAGTTGCATTGGTATTTAGATTAAACTTTCAAAAATAATAATAATAATCAAATAAATTTCCAGAATTTAGTGTGTTCCAATATACAATATGCAATATTTTTGCTGTCCATAAAAGAAAAAGAAAATTAACTGATATAAAAGGACACACAAAACCGGTAGATATTATTCCTAATTTAAGTAATCAAACAAAAGTTACACCCGAAAAGGAGTCTCACGCGCCCTCGAAGGCAACAACGACTGGAAGGAGGGAGAGGAGTCAATGCAAAGAGTTGCTACCAAAAGGTTTTTTGTAAAGTTTATAAATAATCAAATATCTGAGAGAAATTCTTGAATTTTTCTAAAACGCGACATTCTTTCTTCTCTCTCTGAGACTTTTTAGGGAGAGAGATTTTGCAACCAGACGACGAGGCTGACTTACGATTCCGAAGGACAAACTCGATGATGATGTCCTTGTGCTCGCTTTGATAAATCATTTGGTTGGTTGGGTCCATTTTCTTTCTCTTAATTGATATCTTTTTCTTTTCTTTTTTTATTTATCTTTAATTCCTCACAAGATCCCTCTTAACTAATCCTCTGTTTTGGTCCCCTGTTTCGTCTCTGTTTTTTTCGCCATTTATTGAATTGCTCTTTGCTCGTAACTCGTTACGATCTCTCTTTCCTCCTTTCTTTTGTTTTAATTTCCAGCTATTATTTTCACAAATCTCGATAAAAATTCTTTTGATATCTCATCGATTTCACCAAACCCTTTCTCTACAAACCCAATATCATTATTCATTTTTCCTTCCACAGATCAAAACAAAAAAATCTTTTCTTTATTTTTTGTAATTTCCGATTGATCCATATTATGGGCTGTGCGAGCTCGAAGCACCGTAAGCGATGCCTCCATTGCAAGCGAGGATATTCTCCGGTGGACATGAAGCGAAGCCAATCGGTGCACCACCCATCGCAACACTCCGACGACAGCTGCCACATGGTGGCTCTCAGTTCCTCTAGCCTCGGATCTCTCAAGCTCTGCGACTCCTCCTTCGGGCATAACCATAAGAACTTGGCTGACTTCAGCGGGAAGCTTGTCGCGGACGAATCTGGAGAGAAGCGACGAGTCTCCGTAAATGGGTTTGGTCCGAAGGAAGTCAGAGAGAGGCCAGACAAGGAGATATCGAGTTTGGAAATGCAGGCTAAGCTTATGGAAGCTAAAGTATGGTCAAGTATGATGAACGACAAAATCCCCAAGATTGTTCCCAAGACTCCTATTTTGACGCCTCCTGGAGAGCCAGAAACGATCAATACATGGGAGATGATGGATGGGCTTGAAGATTTCATTAGCCCTCTTCGATCACCTAATCACGTTAGGAGCTTCTCCTTCGATATTGCTCGTGATGGTGATTGTGAACGTCCCAAGTCGAATGGTAATAATGTAAAGCCATTGTGGCTTCAGATGGAGGAAGAAGGCCTCGACGATTCGAGTTGCAGATTCGAAGATTTCGATCCTGAGATCATTTCATCGTTCAGGAAGTCGTTACAAGAACTCCCTTCTGATCATCCTTTTCACATTTCGATTCATGATTTGAAGTTGAATCCACAGTTTCAGTTCTCTGATGAAGAAGAAGAAGAAGAAGAAAAGGTGGAAGCTATTGGTAAAGACAGAGTGATACTCTACTTCACAAGCCTTAGAGGTATAAGGAAGACGTATGAAGAAAGCTGCGATGTCCGAGTTATACTAAAAAGCCTCGGAATTAGAGTGGATGAGCGAGATGTGTCGATGCATTCGGGTTTCAAAGACGAGATGAAGGAGCTGCTAGGGGATAAATTCAACAATGGTGTTGGGATCACCTTACCTAGGGTTTTCTTGGGGAGGAAGTATCTCGGGGGAGCAGATGAGATTCGAAAGTTGAACGAAGACGGGAAGCTCGAGAAGCTTCTACAAGGCTGCGAGAGGGTGGAAGAAAACATAAACGGCAATGGGCAAGAATGCGAGGCCTGTGGAGATGTGAGGTTTGTCCCGTGTGAGACATGTTCAGGGAGCTGCAAAGTGTACTATGAATATGAAGACGAGGACGACCAAGAAGAAGAAGAAGATGATGAAAGTGTAAAGGAAGAAAGAGAGTATGGGTTTCAAACATGTCCTGATTGTAATGAGAATGGACTCGTTAGATGCCCTCTTTGTTGTGATTAGCTCTTTAAACATACACAAAAAAGGGTGACCTTACTCTTGTTTTTGTTTGTTTTACTACATTCCAGTTTTGAGTGCTTGAGGGTTTTCTTGCCTCTGGAGATTTTGTTGTACATAGAGAGGTTTTTGATTGTGAAGAAGGTTATATTTCAAGTGTAAAATTTGAAACTAGGATGTGTTGTTTTGTTGTCTATTCTTTGAAATTCCATTCATGCTTTACATGTTGGACTTATATTCAAAAAGGCAAACAAAAAGGCAGTGGGAGTTGAGGAAAACAAGTCAGCAAACATGACCGGAGAAAATGAGACTCTGTCAAAGTCAAACTCTTTATACTTTTTTCGTTTGTCAATATGTCAAACTTTTATTTTATGTTTGAATAATAATCATAAAGGCATAGTTGGGAAGAAAATAAAATAGGTATGTTCGTCTAGGATAGATGGCAATTGGGAATATTGAAAATTTGAAATTTAAGTCAATGGTAATACTAATAATGTGATTTATTGCTATCTAACAGCGTTATTTTTTGTAAGTTTCCAATTTTAGTTATGTGCAAAAATTTAACGTGTTATTTTATTATTATTTTTTTTTAAAATAAAGATAATATGTATATATTGGTATCTGTATGAATAAATATACCAATATTTAATGACAAATTTTAAATTCAATAATATATTTATCCGTTAATAAATAATAAACATGTGTTAAAGTGTGGAAGATAAACAGAAAAAAAAATGAGTGATGAATGAAAAATAAACAATAAACATCTATATGTTTGTATTAAGATTAGTTTTACATAACCCAATTGTATAATGACACATAATTAAGATTTTCATTTAAAAAAAAGTTATACACAATCATTAATGATGAATGATGGAACATGCGAAATGAGGAAAATCAACTCATAGATAACTCAACTAATTCTCTTTTCAATAAATAGAAAAGGGATGAACCATGAAAGGGTAAAAGAAAATGGATCTAATTGAACCCCTGAAATAGGTAATGATGCTAAGTATTCCTCTCGCTTAATGTCCTCATCCGAACATTCGATACACGATTTACTGGAGAATTCTAACACCGTTTCTTTCAGATTTTATAACGCAACGCATTAGCGACTATCACAAATATACAACATATATATAAAAATATTGATCCTAAAACAAAACTCCTCAATCAATCTACTCACAATTTTTTTAAAATACACCATTCTTAACAGAAGACGTTTGTCTTGGGCGTAGAAAAGTCGTAAGGAAGAAAAATCATTGCTCTCTCCTAAAAGTCTTTTGAGATCATTGTAGTTTGGATTGTCATCGACAAACATTCTAGAATTCACACGGAAGGATGGAAGGATGTGCCTCATTCCTCTCCTCCCCCTTTTTCCTTTTCAAGAAATGAACATCTATCCTAGATTCCATTATATCGTGACTAATGCTACTCTACAAAGACATCTAAAGTTCTATTCGTACGTTTGTTTCTATGGCCTATTAAACTATTGGTTATAAACATTTTATTTTTACATATTTTACCATTGTACCAAGGCTTAAAAATAATAAATGCACCTAAACTATTTTATCTTTTTTGCACCATTCAAGTTACAGCGCACGAAAGCATAAAACATGTTCTTTTCAAATATCATATTTTCAATTTTTGAATTTTAAGAGAACGTTTAATGATTTGTGTTACCTATTTTTCTGTCCCTGGAGGCCTGGAGCCTTCATGGACCGGGCCGTGTTGGCCTTTTCCTTGACTCTTATCTTTTATGGAGATCCCAAATACTCCAATTATACAAAAGAGACCTATACAAAATCAATGCATTTTCAAAAAGGATTTGTCATTTCGTACGTGGGTATTACATTACATTTCTCGAGAAAGTGTTGAGCAAAACCTCAACTTTGTAAAATTATCATTTATGTTAAGATTGCAAATTTCCTATTTTTCAATTGGTTTGTAGTTAGCAGCTCATGTCCAATGTGTTGATATTAGCTAGGCCCACGAGTAATTTGAATATAATTTGTTGTTTGTTCTAAAGTGAGATTTGGTTGAAGTTAGAACGGCAAGTTTATATTTTTTAGGGGATGTGCTATACATTAGAAATTCAAAGAAGACTCAAATAATATCTAAAAGACAATGACCAATCTACTTGTAATTAATTAATTTTTAACTTGGAAAACCATATGAACTTTACAATTCTATAAGAGTTGCAAACGCATAATTTTCACTCATCATAACTCATAATATAGAATCATTTGCGTTCTGTAGTAATGGAAAAGAAGTTATTTAATTAATAAAAAAAACAACGATGAGACTTCATTGGATGATTGTAGTTTTCATTTATCTATTATAAGACTGATAATCTTTTTCCATAATATATTACTTTTATATGGATGTTTGATTTGTTAAATGGTTGTTTGGATTTAAGATTTCAAATTTAGGGTTTAATTTTCATAAAATATGTGATAAAGTAAACGTCCATCGAACAAATAAGATGTGATGAATTCTGTAAATATTTAGTGAAAGATAAAATCGAAATTAAACAGAACAAACGCATATTTTAATAGCAAAAATAAATCGCATTATTATTATTACTATTTTTAGATCACATTATTTTTGTAAATGGTATCTCCTATTGACGATTAGCTATATACACTCTATAATATAATTGACTTCTCGAATGCATTTTTTCAAAATTTATGTTTGCGAAAGTAATATCATTATATTAAAACTGGCGGAAAGGCATTTACTTAATTGTAAACTTTATAAAAAGTAATGGATCTCTCGTCAAAGTAATAATTCTTCATGGGACATGTCTCATATCAACGTAGTTACGTGGCAGCCTACAAAACCCAAGTTTTTCCAAATAGATTTGTCGGACGTTTATATACACTCATGCCCATTTGGTTGAATATATTTAAATGTCGTTAAATGTAGATACCTCTCATTACTTCGTCAACGTCATAGGCATTTATAGAAATGCAATAAATATGAGCCGGTGCTTACCCTATAAATAATAATCTATATACATTTTCATATTAACTGGATAAAGTATAAGCTCAAGTATTTTGATAAGAGATACTCCATAAATTTCATTATTTATTCATCCAGCATTTTTTTTTCTTCTTTTTTTAATGGAAAAATCCTGCATTTTCTTCGATCTTTTAACTGACACATTTCGAGTTCAGACACCTCAAATGTTCGATATTTTGTAAGCAGAGAAGGTAATCAGAATTTTTCTCCTTCAAAGTCCTAGCTCCCATTATAAAGTTTTTTTTAAAAGTCCTCTCATTATTCGAGTAATAATAAATGTCACGTATTTCGGCGACTCCAGAGTAGAAGTTAATGTACGTGATTGCTGGACCATAATTCGGAAGCTCATAAGAGAAAAAACACGTCGCTTGATAATATATTAAGGACGACCAACATTACATATAAATTAATATATAATTTATAAAGGTTATAATAAATCAATATATTGGAAGGTTACATGAGTAAGCTTCTAATGACGGCAGCTTCTTGGCTATCTTCATCAACGGAGTCGAGGAGCTGCGACAAACGATCACTGAGATTGTCAACTTCTCTATGCAGCTTTCTTATGTAATTGCATGTCTCTTGCAGTACCTTCGATGCTGACACCTAAATTTTAATATTATGCGCAAACATCATCAAGACCGCATACATGTGCATCACACAACCATGACTTTTTCGACGTTTTCGTTTGGTCAAAATAAAAAACAAATATGTTGTCAGGAGTCAAAAGTTTCGACTTTTTGTTTGATTTGTGTCCCGTCTTCTTTTAACGAAAACAAAATGATTTTTCTTCCTTCTTAAAATGAAAAAAATATATTTACTATATATGAAGAGGTTAAATGGAATTGATGTTATGTAATATACCTTATCGGAACGGCGCCGTTCGCGAATCTCCGGCAAAAGCTGACGGAGCTTACTGACGAGGTCGATCATCTGGTCATCGGAGATCCTCGGGGAACTTGAAGACTGTCTTGATCTTCTGTTCGACATTATATTTTCTAATTGAATTTTACTTGTTGCTTAGTTCTAACACTACAATGTCGCAAGAAAATGACCCTTAAGCTGTGTACTTTCTCTATGTCTAGATTGGATAACAGAGAAGAGATGGAAAGGAATAGGGAGAGATGCAAAGGTTGTATCAATTAATAAGAAAGTTAAGTTAGTGAAAAAACGAGAGAGGTTCTGTAGCCTGTTGATATAGAGGGTTTATGTTTATCCCACAGGTTTTATATTTTGCTGAAGGTGTGAAAGTGGAAAGAGAAGCGCAACTAGAGGAGAAGAAAACTGAAATGTAAGAAAGTGTTTGGGGGTGTATAAAGACACTTAGAGATATAAAGAAATTGAGAAAGTGAGAAAGTGATAAGAGGGACTTAAATAGGTCAAGGACCACAGGAGAGGAAGAGAGAGAGAGAGAAGAGAGCAATAAACCTAGACAATGATGTAATGGGATAGAAAGAGATTTGATAACCTCTAACCGAAATCGTTTAAAATAATTTATATAAATCTGTTATCTCGTCTATGTATAGTGCTTCTGTGATAACCTAAAGGCTAGCTAGATGTGAAATGGATAGGTAATACTGTATTTAAGTGCTTCTGTTCTACTAGTCAAGATAAGTTATCAACTTTTTACTCACTTACCATTGCAAAGTGTCTATTTAAAAATTAGTTTGGATTTATACTACAACAACGTATGCATATATAGTCGTATAATTGTGACAGATTTTATTTCTAAGCTACAGTATATTTTTGTGGAGAGTCGCTTTCAATTTTTAAGTATCATTTGTTTGTAATTAAACAGTATTTAGAAAACTAGTAAAAATTTTGATAACTGAAACTATTGTATACTGTATAATATTACTATATTGAATAATGGAGGAGGGTTTGGATTTTAAATAGAGAAAGAGATGGAAAAAAAACGGTGTGTTCCCAAAGCTGGTGTTGAAGTTGAAGTGGGATTTAAGAGAAGTGTTCCATGTTGAGCTAACAATGTGGCCCTTTATGTGCATGTCACTAAAAGGCAATACCATGTGATGACATTGACTTTCTATTTTCATCTCCATTACTGTTTACTAAATTATCCCACCTTGTATTAATATTAAGAACTAGAGCTAGTGAATGATCCAGAAAGTTCATATAGTTGATCGTGTTCAAACAAACAAAAATTGAACATATGTTCCATACTTTCCATTCAAGATTATAAAAGTTCATGTATGATATGTCAACTAGGCAGAACACATACACACGCATTTAAATATTATACATATAAATATGAAATTATAGATTTTGAAAATCAATAATACTTAAAACAAAAGAAAAACAAATCGGCGTTCAATCTGGTTAAACCGTAGATTAATGTATGCGTTGTGTTTTCAGTTTCCGCTGAATCCAATTGCTGAAGCATTGCATCAAAAATAGAATAAAGCATGGACTTCCTTTGGCCTTATAGTTAATTATCCCAAAAAAGTAGTCATGATAAATTCGTCTGCTTCCTAATTTAACTCCTATGTTTCGGAAGCTTGAGATTTAGTACACTTGATGCTAAACGGCATACATGTCCCATGTGGTTGCTTAAGATCTCGGATTATGCCTCCTTAGATTCTTAATCATGATTACCACGGGGACACAAGGTACTTAATTACGACATTTGTTAACATAACATACAAAAGTATCAACAAATTAGGAAAAAGGACTAATTACTTATTAAAATAGATCAATTAAACCACAGTATTTTTCTTCTCCAAGTTCAATGGTGTTGGGATTCCCCACATTCCCAACAAAAGCAGCATATCTACCAAAATTACTATTACAAAGTTAAAATTAAAGACAATTTTGGTACTTATATATACCTTAAAGTTGTCTTCTAATTTAAAATCTATCTATGGACTTTATAAAACATTAAGAAAGTTAAAGTTTTTTTTTCTTCTTATGATTCAGAAACTAAAAGATCATTTGAAACAATATAGGGAGAGAAAGGAACATGTTAACCTCTCTTTTTCTTTAATTTTGAATATAGATTATGACATGGCCTGATGAAAGAAACATGTCAATCAACATTCATACTAATTATTTACTTATTTATCAAAGGTCCTTCATGGGGGACATATAAGTATGTGATTGTTAATTGTTAAAGCACTGCTTGGCTAAGTTTCACATCACTGTTATTTTGGACTAATATGGTTGTTTCGTTCTCTATTTTAATGAAACTCTTTTAGTATCAATTAAATACATTTTAATTGATTAAAGATAAACAAAATATTCATATTTTGATCAGGGCAAATTGATTTTCAGTTGTAAAATATATTGATGATTATAATATTGAAATAAATATAAATATGTTAGCCTAGGGAGACGAATATATAGCATAAACTTGACATGGAACGAGTGCAACCTGTGGAATGAGTAGAATGAGTGTGGGCATTGCGAAACAAGCAGTAGAAAACAAATGTCTTTTTTCACTATAATTTTTGGTCGCCAAATATTTGTTAGATTAGATATTAACCCACCAAGGAGTATACAACCAGCTTCAAGAGAGAAAAGATATAACCCGTTATGGGACTGATCCCGTAACAACGAGTAACGTACGTAATCTAGAGTTGTGTCTATGAATACTTCCTCAATCTAGGTCGTCAATGGAGAGGTAAGATATGATGCAGTTTTTTGTCCTTTTTTTGGGGTCAAACGTCTGATTTGACGATGAATCCACTCAAACAAAATAATAAACTGGTATGCGGTTAACAATTGTTTTTTTTTTCTAAAACAAAATTTTTTTTTGGCAGTTCGCAGCACAGTGTTTCATCAAGAAAAACAGATTTTGGTTGGAATCCTCAAAGTTTTAGACTAATAGAGATAAATAAAAAAATAAAGCTAGAATAATAGAAAAGAAAAAAGAAATTATTATTATTTTTCTAAAAATATTAATTAAATTATTTATTTATATTATGATATTCTCTATTTTCACCGAAAAATAAATAGAGAAAAAAGTTTACTTTTAATTTTAAGAAGATAAAAAGCAACAATTTTGGAATAATAATGTGGATGATTTCTTAAAATAACCATTTTAATATTTTATAGATATTAATGTGAAGGAAAACTCACTCAAAAAAAATGTGAGAAATGATTTATTTTGATACGAAATTACAGGTTATTTTTTAGCATAATGGTCGGAAGCTCGGGTTTTCTTGTTTTGGGTTAGCGTATATGTAAAATGTAACGACATTGACCAAGAAAATAAAATATTCAACCGTAAGTATCCATCTTGTGTATCAACTCTCAACCGTAAATAGAAGATCCCTTTTTTCAAGGATTTGTTTCTCACATCAGAAAGGAAGCTAGCTAATCACTATTGCATTTTCAGTGGAAAAAAATATCGACTATCTAACAGAAACTCCCTCTATTCTTTTGAAAAATAATGCAGATAAATTTAGAAATTTTGTGTATATATTACACACACACACACATATATATATGATGAAATAATTAATTTCAAAGGGAGATGTAACATGTTAGTCCATGTGGGTTTCGCGTACTAAATGTTAGGCTTCTTAGGCTCCACGATGTTTTTATGTCCGACGATCCCTTTTGATTTTTCCTATCAATTTTGGTCCATTCAAACATAATGTAACAAAATAAGATTTTTCAACCTTAAGTTAATTAGTAAATGATGAGAAAAGCAGCCATATACAATAATTGAATTGTCCGATGCAACTCTTAATAGTATTTTATCAGTTGGAAATTTCGTATAGTTAGCTTTACGCTGCGGAATCAACGTCGTAGTCTAAGCTTACGATTTTGCTAAATTGCGTAATTATAATAAACAGCATGCCATAATAGTGATTTCGACGATCGAGTCCTCTATACGTCTTCGACTTTCTTATAGGTTATAAATAGAATACTGTATAATGTGGTAACTAAGAAGAAGTGAGATATTATGGCCCGACAGAATACTTAATGATGTTTAAGCACACTTCACCAACCTATAGCTTTACTCACAAACCGATTGGTCAATTTACCAATTAATAATTGCTATAACTCCTTACACCGACTTCCTTCTACCACCGTTGAATTGTAACAAACTTTACATATAATTTATAATGTACGTAATCGAGTTTTTAATACCGAGAATACCATTTTGCAAGTGCGCGGTGAAGTATAACAAGAGTAATATGGATGTTGAATCCACATATATATTACCAAAATCTTGTTACGCATTAGAGAAACAAGAATCAAGGTGATTTAAAACTAAATATGGATTTCTATCGATGATAGCAAAAGAGAAAATGACGGTGACTTCACTGACTTGGCATGGCGACAAAGAAAATCAAAAGGAGAAGCTCGGTTGAGAAGGTGAACACGACGGCGTCGTTGAAAGAAGAAACGGCGACTTTATTTTGGGGTTTTAACCGATAACTGAATCCATTACATTTATCAGCCGATCGGTTACATCACTAATAATGAATACATAACTGAAGCAGAACCATCTTCCCCGAACTACGGTTTGGTTCGATTATAAACCTAGTGCCTATTATGGATATTTCATATTTGTTTCCTTTCAGCTCCAGTTTATATTAGCTTTCCCAGAAAGCAAAGGCCCAAATAAGGCCTAATTGTTTGACCTTACATATATCAGTTTTCTTCGAGGGTTATGTAATAATGTAGGCCCACATTAAATTTCTATTATTTCTTCTTTTCGTTTCTTTTTTTTTTGCGCAGGCCCATATCGGCTTAAGTTTGCCCAAACAACCTTTAAATTATACGATCTGCTTCGCGACATTGTACATTACGCTATTTATAGGTTAAGTGCATATAATTATTTTGCAAATATTTAAATATTATAACCTTTTACTTTGATTTCTACTTCAGACGGCAGACCTACATTGTTTTCTGTACTGACATATGGGGTCTTAGTATTTTGTAAACAGATACTGTGATAATAAGAAATAATATATTTTTTGGTTATTTTATACAGTTTCGGGTTTCGGCTCTATATGGTATTGTATTTGTACATTACCAAATGTGAACAGGATGTAGCTTGACTATTTTTCTACCCCAACAGGAGATGACCCATTTCAATCAAAGTGGAAAACTATAGAAGAAAACAAGTTGTGATAGGTCGATTTCAATTTTGAAAGTTAAACCATTTACTTAAGAAACAAAGGTGAGCAACTGAGCATAATAATCAAGTTGTAAGAGATATATGGAAGAGTTGACGTACAATGACAGACAAAGGACCCTCTGCGTGAGGCAGAGGCAATGCAATAGTCAACATCTTATCATTATCAAACCACGTTTCATTCAATCCTCGATCGCTAACAGTACAAATTACTTAAAACCTTCTAGATGTCATATTCATGCTCTGACCTTGTGTGCATCCGTGAATTTCTATTTTTGTCTGAGTGTTCTGTAACTATTATCTCGATTTCGAGATTTACAACTGCAAGATGAGCAAATCTTACCCTAAAATATTATATATAAAAGAATAGTATTTTTTGTAAAATATTATATATATAAATTAAGTTTTGAACTCAAATTATATAGCCATTTCAATCACTCTTTAGAAGCTTTCTTTCGAGTGTTAGCTATCACATCAATCATATGTTTCCGCTTGGCCTTTTTGTTAATTGGATTGGGTCGCATGCGTAGTGGCACGGAGTCAAAGACTCGAGATAATCGTCGAACTATGTATAATGATTTCGTTTTTATTTGTTTAGATAATTGAATTAATTTTGGTAAATAAAACGCATTACGTTCAATAACATTAAGATTTAAGATTATTTTTTATAAGGGAAGAAATCATATTGATCTTGGAATTGAAATCGCAGCTGAAAGATTCAAACTCTGATATTTAAATTTATGAGGTAGGGGAGTTTTACCTCTTTCTAAGAAATTGAGATTTTTAATGATATATTGATCTGTTTCAAAAAAAAAAAAAAAATTATGATATACTTGATTGAAAAGGTTTAAAAATAAATGTAATAACACAATGCAAAGTTACTCAATCGCATATCCAAATTTACATAATCCCATATCCTTAATTTACATAGTACGGGAAGAAAGTTTTTTTCTTGTTTTTGTTACTCCTTCTCTTTCACAAAAAATATCATTTACAACTTTTATTGATTCTAAATAAACTATACAAGGTTTACTTTAACTCTTATTAATTCACTAATGAAAATTTCCATACACTAAAAAAATAAAATTAAAACTGAATTTTCCTTCAAGATTTTGCTTTTGAAATACAAAATAATACTTTCTGTAAAACAAAAAAAAAAATAAAGCCTTAAACTAGTAACTCTTTTTTTTTGTGAAGCGAAAGAGAGTATAATAAAAAAAGGTAGAACAACTTTAATTATAATTGCATATCGCTATTATGGGAAAAGTATAAAATAAGTTTCAAACAACTTTCCTTTTTTAATCAAAGTTATTAATATTGAGTTTATCTACATCCTCTTTTAAATTTTTAGTAATGATCCATGCATGTTTGAATTTGGATAGTGACACATCTTTTCAAACAGCATAAAATGTATTAATGATAGAACATTTTGTACACGGTCATGTGACTCATGTCGAAACGAGATTTTTAGTCGTTAATAAGTAATGCGATTCTCAACAAAACCCTTATTGTCTAGAGTGTTCGAAGTATTTAATCAAATGGTCATAATCGAACCATGCAACATGGGTTTTTGTTATGAGTTTCCGGTGTTTTGAACCAGACCCTAACAAATATGAAATATCGCACTCATTAACCTATAACGCGTTACGCGCATAACTCACTTGGGCAGCGTGACTTTCTTTGGAAGAAAATTGAATCTTTGTTTCTCGAATAAGAAATTATGCTGAAAATAGATAATTTACGTGTTAATATGTATTGTCGAAAACTAGTTAATTACCAAAAGAGATTATAAGCCTAAAGTTTGAAATTTCGTTTATATATTTGATATCATATTATACATGCAACTCGTACATAAGAAAGACTTATGTAGCAATGTCCTAAAATTGATTGATATGATGTTTTGAAATGATTGATAGAGATATATATATATATGGACTGTTTGCGAAAATATGAATAATACAACGAGTGACATTGTTGAAAATGGGAGATTATATTATGAGGCACATGACTGCCTTTTGCCTTTCTCATCATATAATAAAAAAAGGAAAGATTTTCTGTGTGAAAACCCAAAATAATCTTCACACTTTTTTTCCTACGTATCCATCAATAAATAAATAATAAATAACTACACCTCTGATTCCGAGTATTACTTTTCTTTTTAACTAGCCTGTTTTAAGCTTAGACAAATTAGCTGGTTGCAGAGATGAGCCGGTTCGAGGTTGTTTCATGCCAAAACCCACCACAAGCCCACAGACCCGACAACCTTGAGTCTTCATGAATTATGGGTATAAAGTATATTGTAGCATCAGGATGCTATCATACCGTAAAAATATTGAAAATCAGCTCCGAATCAGACCCGAAATTACAAATAGAACAGACTATAATTGAACAGTACAATACACGTCGGACTAGTCCATCAGAACTATCCGTTCATCAGATTGGAGAAAATCCAGAGAAAAATAGGTGTACAAAGTAAGACATACATGAAAGTTCAATATCCGTTATATGTGGAGTAAATTACAAATATTAAATTTTAAATTTCAGAATATCCATTTTGTCTAAAAGTGTAAGTACTTTTTATAAAAAAATTGATATATTTTTTTTCTTAGAACTTCTGCATATTTATGCTATTAAGCAAAACTTTTCTCTTTTCCAGTTTTTTTTTTGTTAAAATACATTTTTCATTGTTTGATCGTTTGATACTTTAACACGATCAAAATTATGCTTTAAGTTCGATAGTTAATTTTCATCGCGTTTCTCTACAGTTATCTTGAATATATGTATTATGCATATACGAGAGAGATACAAAATACGCACAGTCGCACATACACATACTACTGTAAAAGTGTAAAGTGAACACCTAACGGCACTGGACTCTTGAGGTATGTCAGTAAGTGGGGACATGCTACTCCTTCCCAATGCTGCTTCATATTCACTTTTAATTCTTTATTTAAAAGTTTTATATTCAAAATATTTTAAAGTTGTAATGATAACACTAACACAGTAACACTTTCCATAAAATTCATAACTCGGTTCAGCTTTCCTGAGGTGTTCATTACTTTCGCGTGAGATGCTTTTAGTTTTATTTGATGTATAGGTAAAAAGGCATATTATCCTTTTCTAGTTTATCTTTTAATCACCATTACATATATGCCATACGAATTTTGAATCTTTTTAATGTTTACAGCCACTCCTATTAAATTCTGCACATCAAACTCAATTTCTTCTTAAAAAAAAATTACGGACCCGTCGGTTCCGACGGTGTCTATGAAATTTTAATTACTTACATGTATTGCTTTATGATCGCACGTTTTGGTGACAGTCAGATCCACCAATTATTTAAAATTTTTCTGCTTAGAACAAATTTTTAAGAGCTTATGATGATATTTAGAGATATCGATGTGTCGTGTCATTATTTAAATTACATTTCAAATGCTTACATATTGTTGGCAAAACAAAACAGTAAGTTTTCAATCGGTTTCAATATGAATTGAACTCGCAAGTTTTTTTATCTTTATTTTATGTGTTGGTTGGAAATATTTTAAAACATTGACAATAAGATATGGTCTTAATCTTAAAAGGAGATTTGCGAAAACCACATGCAAAGCAAATAAAAGCAAAGAGATCCAACATATAGAATAATAAGATTGAAGAGCTTCACAGTTGGCTTCTTTAGTGTGGTTTTCTTTTCATATAATTATTGAACTTTATGTCCACCCACACACACCAGAAAAAAATAATGAAAAAGGAAATGAATCAAGTACAACCTTTCGTTTTCATAACCCCAACAAGTAGAAGATAAATCTACGATATCCTATTTGAGACCAACTAAGTCTTGGCTTGTGTGTTCTTGAGCCATGAAGTTCAATTCCCGTCTGAGTATTAAACACTAGTAAGTTGCACTAATCTATTTTAGAAAAAATGTAATCGTATATGATGATCACAGACCGATATATCTACATGCTACCTATCTAACCTAACGTCTAGTCATTTTTGAAGTTTACTTTAATAGAAATGGAAACCAATAACACATCTGAGAAATATACACAAATCATGTTGGGGATTTTGTAATATGCTTTCAAATTTGCGCGTGAAGATGACAAACACCCAATTTACAAAGAAAATGTCCTAACTCGCCCAACCAAAAACGTTGGCCAAAATGCCAGCTAACTTATCATGTGCCGAAACGTGACAAATGGTTATGGCGCCTTTGAAGATTTCACTTCAAAGGACAGTCGATTTAGTTGTGTTTTTCATATACTCGTGGAACACCGGACTTGCTCTTTAGCCAAGTTGTCACAAACAAAAGACATGAATTTTTCTTTGCGTTCACATTTCTTAGACATGTGAGAAAAAGTTCATTTTTTCTCTTACATTTTGATTGGTTAATCGTGGGCTCACTCTAAGACCACTTGACAGGATCAGACTTAACTGATCAAATCACTCACAGCATGCCCGACCAATTCTTCTTACGAACCAAACGTTCTGCCAAATATTGATGAACCAAGATATAGGAGAAAGAAAGTTTTTCTGAGGCATAAGTTAAAAACATAACGAAAACATAGCCGAGTCTCATGTCCCAGAAAGGGCACATAAGCATATATAAGCTTCTGCCAAAAATAAAATAAAGGGAAACCTTGAAGAACCTTCATAAACACTCAAAAGCTTCATTATCTACACCTATTCATATTATCATTATAGTCCATAGAAACCTCCCAAATTAAAAGTTTTGATAATAAAAAATTACACCGACCCACTTTTGTTTTTAATCCACCAAGCTTCAAATCCTATGCGTTTGAAGCTGTAACAATCTTGAATAAGCTCCCTCGGGTCGGCTTACAAGCTCGGAATGGCTGCCTTGCTCCACAATCCGCCCGTCTTGGATCACACCGATGCAATCAACACCTCTTATGGTGGACAAGCGGTGAGCAACTACCACGGTGGTCCGGCCTCTCATGAGCCTCTCTAAAGCTTCCTGCAGCACGCATTCCGATTCTGCATCTAGTGCGCTTGTTGCTTCGTCAAGAAGCAACACAGTAGGGTTCTTGAGCACGGCTCTTGCTATCGCGATCCTCTGTTTCTGTCCACCAGATAACTGCACTCCTCTTTCACCCACCGGAGTTTTGTAACCTTCAGGCAAACCACTGATGAAACCGTGAGCGTTTGCGGCTCGAGCTGCCTCAATAACCTCGGACTCAGTCGCACCATCTTTCCCATATGCGATGTTGTCGAAGATGGTTGCTGCGAAAAGAGCTGGTTCTTGTTGAACAAGACCGATTTTCAGCCTCAGAGATTTCAGGTTTAGCCGGCGGATGTCTTTGCCATCAATCATGACTTTTCCGGAAAGCGGGTCGTAAAACCGCTCGATCATCGCGATCACAGAACTTTTCCCTGAGCCACTCGCGCCGACAAGAGCTTGGCTATGTCCAGCTCGGATTCTGAGGTTAAAGTCTCTGAATACCATCACGTCAGGTCTTGAAGGGTAAGCGAAATCCACATGCCTAAAGTCAATGTCTCCACGGATTGTCTCGACAGGATCAGCATCCGCATCGTCAGGGTCGATCCTGGTTTGCCTATCCAAGACCGAGAAAACAGAACCAACCGCTTCACCTCCCCGGATGATTTCAGGAGCAAGACTGACAGTTTCAGCAACAGAGTTTGCAGTAATGACCAAAACCACAAAGACTTTGATCACTTTGGAGAAGGTTGACTTGCCTTGGCTCACAAGGTGGGCACCGTACCAGAGGATCAGAGCCTCGGATCCGTAGAGAGCAAGCTGGGAGAGGCCAAAGAGTATACCCGAGGTTTGGCTTCTGTAGAAGCTTCTTTTCTGAGGGACACGGAGCTCGTGACAGAACAAAGAGAGGATTTTGCTTTGCGCATTGAAGGCTGCTACGGTTCTAATGTTGCTTACTCCTTCACCAGCAATCATTGAAGTCTTTGCATGAGCCTTGGCTGTGTCTCCGGCAAAACCCTTTAGAGATAGTTGCTGCAATATACATATTTATTCATCAGAACAATTAATACATGTTTAATAATAAGAGTTAACTTCTATAAAATTGGATTGGAAAATCAGAAGTCTAAATCTTAATGTCTTGTTATTTTCACTTTCTTTATCTTTTGTGAAGTGCCAGGTAAATGCAGAACCATTCATCAGTTAATCACATATGCAAAACGTCAACCACAACAATTATAGTGCAAGTACATCATATCTCTATGTCCTTGTGTATAAAATCTATTGATAGATTTTCAACTAAATAATTAGATCACGGGTGAAGAATCTGGTTGAGATTTTGAAATAATGTTGGTGATATCTAAGCAAAGTTCTGAAGCTTGCAGCTAGTAAATACAAAAGCTTTTCACAACCTAAACTACCAAACAAAGAAACACAAGCAAACATTGACCATTGGCTGATTGTTAAACACTGACACTCTGACACATACATTCACAACTGGGATAAGTAAATAAAAAACTGAGACAAGAACTTTGACCAATGAAGAAAACAACAGCAAGTAAAAAGAAAAAAAAAAGGTTTTGAATAAATCCCTGCTCTTCTTACACAATGCCTATTAATAAATTGTTCTTGGAGGAAAAGAAAAGTTGCAGGGTTTTTTGGATTTAGTGTGAATATGAGAAAAAATGGGTTTATGGGCAAAAGAATAAAATAATAAGAGAGTGGGGATCAGAGTTCAGAGAGAGAGAGAGAAATAAGTATGAAAGCTTAAAGTAGGAAAGATTGAGCAGAAGTAAAGCATGAAGAGAGATACAGAAAAGACATAGGAATCTTAGCTATTTTCGTGAACACTGTTATCTATGGGCCGTACTACCGATAGAAACTATATAAAAAATATTCTTCACAGATGCCCAGTAATTAAAAGTCTTCTGTTTTTCACATTTATTGATGTGAGGGCTCCATGATCTTGACCCTCACACTATTCTCAAAAAGGGAGAGAAAATAAAAAAGAGACTTAATAATTCTTTTATGATTATTATTGAAAAAATAAATGCACTCAGAGAAGAAGAAGAAGAACCACGTGCAGAGGCAGTGGATGTGTTGCCATGTTCTATAAAGTTTTGAACTTTTGCAAAAAAGTGATATAAAATAAATAAAAACTGGCCTTTTGTCGTTTTTTCGGGAGATCATAATGGTGA
The DNA here is from genome assembly GCA_900406495.1 of Sisymbrium altissimum. Taxonomy (NCBI): domain Eukaryota; kingdom Viridiplantae; phylum Streptophyta; class Magnoliopsida; order Brassicales; family Brassicaceae; genus Sisymbrium; species Sisymbrium altissimum. The sequence goes on from OVBI01000808.1 coordinate 22,411, forward strand.
ATGCAAGATTCCCATTGATCCAACAAAACTCACAAATTTTAGAAAACACGAAAAGCTAAGTTACTCTTTTACTTAATCAAGTTTTAATGTGCAGACTCATTGAAGCCGTAACACATTCTAATGATTCGATGCATATAGTTGCAAAATAAAGAATTGAAATTGAAAGATGAGATTTTATTACCTGAGCAAAGTTAGCGAGGACTAGAAGTGGGAATGTAGCTAAGATGAGAAGAGAGACTCTCCATTCTACTATGAAGGCAACAATGAAGGATGTGAGAAGTGAAGTCATGTTTTGCAGAATCACTGAGATTCTCTCGGCTATTGCAGATTTAACATCAGCTGCATCAGTGGCTAACCGTGCAGCAATCAGGCTAGAGTTGTGTTCATCCTCATCGAACCAACCAACCTCGTTCCTCAATATAGCTTAATAAGAACAATCAAGAAACCAAACAAACAGAAATGAGACGCTATTTTAAGCAAATTCAGCAGAAAAGTTCAGATTTTGATACGTACCTGAGAGCATCATTCTTCTCACTCTTGTTGTGAGGTTTTCTCCCATTATGCTAAAGAAGTAATGTTGGATCAAATAAGCGATCACGGCGTAGATACCAGCACCAATGTAGATGAAAACATACTCTTTTGTTTTCCTCTCCATTGAATCATAGTCTGTGTAGTAGAAGACTTCGATCATATTACTCATCACAATAGCAAACGTAGGACCAATAAAACCAGACAGAACCGAGCCAACTGCTCCCATGATTGAGTAAGGCCATTCCGGTGCATTAAGCTTGAGAAGCCTGTAGAAGTAGTTTTGAGGAGCACGAGTCTTTCGATCCGTCTCTGCATTTGAAATCATCTCTATCCGACCATCAGCTCCAGTGCTGTACGAATAGCTAAGATTCCTCAAACTTCCTGATCTTAAGCTGAGTGACTTCGTCGACAGAGAATGGCTCAAACGGGTCGAACGAGTGCGACGAGTCGACGGGTTTGAGAAATCTCGAGTACCAACCATCTCTTGGAACCTGATGAGGGATGCGTAAGCACCAGACTTCGCAATGAGCTCTTCATGTGTTCCGGTTTCAACAACTTGGCCTTGTTGTATCACTGCAATGGAATCAACGTTTCTTATGGTGCAGAGACGATGAGCAACAACCACGGTGGTCCTCCCAACCATGACTCTGTCTAAAGCTTCCTGAACAATGCTCTCAGAGCTAGCATCAAGAGCGCTTGTAGCTTCATCTAGTAACAGAATCTTTGGATCTTTCAACATCGCCCTAGCTATTGCGATCCTCTGCTTCTGTCCACCAGATAGTTGAACGCCACGTTCTCCAACCTAATTGTATTGACATTCAGCATAAAAAGAAGTTAAGCAGAAGGTTATGACATTTTGTTAAACATATAATCAAACATCATCAGTTGATAGTGATACCTGTGTGTCGTAACCTTTGGGAAGAACCGTAATGAAGCTATGTGCGTTGGCAGCAGAAGCAGCAGCTTCGACTTCAACCATTGTTGCATCGGGCTTTCCGTAGAGTATGTTCTCAAGTATGGTGGTGGCGAAGAGTGCAGGTTCTTGATTCACAAGCCCAATTTGTTCACGCAAAAACTTCAACTGAAGCGACTTTATCTCAACACCATCCAACAGAATTTGCCCTGCTCATCAAGAAACAAAACAAAGTTATGATGATCCAGTCACTAGCCAAAGACTCGGATAGAAAGAGATAGTTTGTATACAAATTACCGTTGTTTGGATCGTAAAATCTCTCAATGAGGGAAACAACAGTACTCTTTCCAGAGCCACTGCCACCGACCACAGCCACGGTTTTCCCGGAAGGGAAGAAAATAGAGAAGTTTCTGAAGATGATAACATCAGGACGTGAAGGGTAGCTAAAAGTCACATCTTTAAACTCAATGTTTCCCTGGACTTTGTCCAAGCATTTGCCGTCTAACGGGTCTTGAATGATCGTCGGTCTCTGGTTAATAATCTCCATCAACTTGAAACCAGCAGCTTTACCTTTACTAAACGCCCCAAGATTGGAGAAAGATTGTCCCAAACTCCTAAAACAACAGAACAAAAGAAAAGTCACATCCAAGTGTATGTATTATAACCAAAAACACCTTTAGAATTTCATGTTATGTTTCTTACATTCCACCAACAATGGCAGAGAATATGGCAGTGAATGCCTTTCCTCCATCGGTTGTTCCACTCCGGATGAAAACGCCAGCGTACCAAAAGACCAGAGCCCATGACATACAAGCTATTCCATATGTACATCCTAAACCCAATCCTTTAGCCATCCCGGCTTTGTATCCAAGCTTAAGCGTGTACTGAATAGCATCAGAATACGAGCTCAGGGCCTTGCTCTCTCCAACATAAGAGTAAACAGTCCGAACTTGAGCAATTGCCTGTAATGTCACCCCAAAAAAAAAAAACGTTAATCCTACTTTTGGTAATATTTGGACAGAAAAAATAGATGATAAAAAAAAGAAAATGATTGACTTAAGATTTGACTAACGAAAGGTGAAAGTTTAAAGGGGTAATAATTTAATTGAAAACACTGTTTTAGTCCTTGTTGGATTGAATGAGAAGGAAGAGAGACATAATCATTTGAGGGATCAAGTACAAAGAGCAAGCCTAAGAACAGTAGGAAGCATTACGTTAAACAGTATGTGTGGCCAATAATTAGAAAAACAAAAAAAAGAATTAATTTTCTTTAGTTTACCTGCTCAGCTATAACGCCGGCGTTGGCATAAGATTCACGGCTCTTGGAAGTGATACCAGTGAGGGTATAAGCGTATAAACCGCCAGCGAAAGCGATTCCGGGAATCACCGCCACACTCAACAAAGCTAGTCTCCATGCTGACACAAACCCAACCACAAGCCCCGCCAAAAACGTTGACAGGTAATGTATGAAATTCCCAACCTGAGTTTTTTCCAAAAAAACCAAAAAATAAAAAGATTAGATTTTTTACACCATAAAGGAGTGATCATAATAATAAGAAGCGGGACCCAGCGCACGTTAACTCGTCCTTGCTAACGTGCAACAACACCTAGGTACAAACCACATTCCTTCTTCTTCCCCCCCTCACCCACCTGAGGCGCATGATACATGACGGTTTGCTAACGTAAACGGGACAAAGCTTTCTGATTGAGATTGATCAGAGAAACAATGGGACCCGCCGGTAAAAAAAAAAAAAAAACTAGATTTTCGATGGCTCGGAAATACACACAACATGTTCTTGTACATTAACGTAACGGCTAAANAAGAAGAAGAAGAAGGTTTTGGTTATTATTACCTTCTCGCTAATAGCGTCTTGGACAAGAAGAGTATCGGTAGAGACACTGAAGACAATGTCACCAGTTCTTGCATCGGTATCGAAGAATCCAACGTCTTGTTTCAAAACAGCTTCAAGATATTTCTTCCTCAATGCAGCTACTTGCCTTTCTCCAGAATACATCCAACATGCAATCTCTGTATTTCCACCCAAAAAAAAAAAAAAACATTATAAATATATGAAAAAGAAAAAAAAAAGATTTAATTTTTTTTACGAAGAAGTGTAATAAATGCGAGAGAGATGCCGATTTGATGACGGCTTAGTCGATACGGACAAAGTAGGAGTCCATGAATCACGTGGACTCGGCTTATCCTCCCTTTTTTTTTTTTTTTTTTCCAATTACAAAATTCTTTTTAAATGGATATTTTTTTTATCCTATCATATGATTTCTGTTTCTGGGTTTAATGAATGAATTTCAAAAGAGAAAAAAATTAAAAAAAGTTTGGATTTTATTCTGTTGTTGAGAAAAGTGGACAAACCTGCGTATGAAGAGAAGCAGACGACCAAACCCAAGTAGACGAAGTACAGAGCATACTGCAAAAGTTTTAAGACAGAACATAACAGATCAGATCTTGGATCTCTAATTTAAATTAAATTAAAATAAAAAGAGGGAAAGGAGAGATTTTTGATGTTTACTTACTCTGGAGACTTCATGTGTCATTTGGTGTAAATCCATTTGGTTCTTGCCGAATCCATTGACCATTTCACCGAAAAGCAAGAAGAAGACAGGCATGGAGGAGCCGTGTATAATGGCGCCAAGAGAGCCAGTGATCATCAAGAGATAATCGAATTTATCTGCGAAAGAGAATAGCTTGAAGAACGGCAAGCTCTGCTCTTTCTTCTTCTCAGCTTCCGCCGGCGGAACCGGCTTCGCATCACCCGCAGCCGCCGCCGTCTCAGACATTTTTGTGGATCCGAGTGAGTTTTAAGGTAGGAAGAAGAAACTGAGTTGGAGCGAGTGAGAGAGAGACGAGTTGGCTCAGAGTGAAAACGAGATCATTGGTAAAATGGAGGAGAGATCCAGAGCAGAGAGGGAAAGAAGCAAAAAAGAAGTAATAATAACAATGTTTTGTTATAAAAAAAGGTCTCGAAAAGATTAAACTGACAATTGTTTTGTGAGTTCGAGAACTCTTTACGAGTGTCTTGTTTGGGAGTGACGGAAATTATAAAAGAAAGAAATGGAGAGAGATAAGAGAGAGAGAATGAGAGTGTGGAGACGAAGGTGTCATGTGTTTATATATAGGGAAGAGAGTGGAGGAGAGAGAGAGAGAGAGAGAGATAACACAAGTGTTGAAGAAGACCAGTGGTCAAAGACTATATAGGAACATTGAGAGATGAGATAGAGAGATTCGTATGTGTGTATGTATGTACGCTCGTGGACTGGGAACGGTGATTTTGCTGTAATTAATGCCGAGATTTAAAGTTAGTAAGGAGAAACATGCAAGTGAAAATAAGACCATTAGATATTTAATTACTAAGATTTTAATGAATTGATCTACTTTTCTCTTCTTCTTCTCTTTTTCAAATTTTTTTTCTATATATTAGTATAATTTTGTGGTTTCCTTATACTGATGTATTATTCAATTAATAGTTTTGAATACAAATCTAAATTTGGTTTGTTTCAAATAGTGGTACTTTTTTAACAAATATGCAATTAGAACTTTGGTCAAAGTACAAGAAATCCGACCTTTTCATTTCTTTGAAAAATTCATGTTAAAAATTTGGCATATATACTGGAAATATCTTGAGATGTATAATCCAATAAAAAAATTTATTTTTGTCTACTAGTTTTTATAACCAAATATTTTGTATCATCACATAACATTTAATATTAGTTTCAATTTGTTTGACTCAAATTGGTGGATATACTAATCCATTTTTCTTTTGCCCCCACAACATACATATCTATACATATTTATTTTCTTTCTGTCAAAACTTGTATTCTTTGGTGAGAAAGAGGAAACAGAAATTTAACGGAGCGATGGATATATAAATTTAACGGAGCAACAAACATCGGTTAACAGACATCACAATAAGAAACTCGTAGAGAACTATGGAGTCAAGGAAAAACATTGAGTATTTACAATTGAGTAATGATATTTCAAACTTCAATCATACTAGGACACTATCATCACAAAATTCATGATGCGTCGTGGTAGTACTTTTAGGTGTATCTTACAAGATTTATTACGCATGAAAAATTAGAACTTAACCAAGCTAAAGAAAAGTACACAATATTTTGAAGGTTATTAATTAGTATACAGATGGATATATAATAATTAATGAGAAAGGTTACTTGTTATGATCATGTAATCATTTTTATCTTTTACTTAAAATCCTAACTATGCAAGACTAATACATTTGCTAGAGGCTGTAGTATCGACCTCGATTGCCTAGGAACACCGAAAGTTAGCTAGCTACGCATATCTACGTATCGACGAGCATTTTTAATAGATTTTTAAAATTTTAACTATGACGCACATGACCTCTCCATATGTTAATCAAGAACCAATGGTGAACATATCTCAGTTTCCAATGATTTATCAATACGGTGTGAGAAGTGTACGTAAATAATCTCATTTGAGAATCAAGACTCTTATGTTGTTGTATGTTAAATAAGAAATTCAGCATATGACCAAAAAACTGATAATCCGAGAAATAATTGACAAATGTATTTAAAATATAGTGAAGGAAAATTTAGATAGAACATTACAATATCATTCAATCTTGCTTTAATATTTACATATTCATGGAAAATCAAAATTAACTGTTGAAAAAATACTGTTGTTAACAATTGAATTAGGTCTAAGAACAAGCGGTATTTTTATGGTTGTTTAATGTGTCACATAGACTACTAATTTAAATTATATCAGCGATTTAAATATTTTCACATAAACTGCTATGTACTAACTTATAAGTACTTTTATGTTTTTTAATAATAGATTTAAGGATATATTTAAACATATTAAGAAAATATATATGAAAATTTGACAATAAATGTATCAAAATCTGTAAATCACATTTTCCAATAATTTTATACCAGAAATATTTTTTTAAATTCATCTTTTATTTAAATTTTATAATTTGTCATTAAGAATTAATAAAGATCTCTATAAATTTTTAAAAATCTATCTTTTCAAAACACAACTTAAAAAAAAACATTTTAACTTTTAGAAATGGAAGGAATGTCACATTTATTATTATTATTTTTGAGCTTTTAGGAATTTAGTTATCTATTAAAAAAGCTTTATCAGAGGTGTGGGACTGGGAGATGATGTAGTAAATTATAAATTCCCAAGCAACTCTTAGAAAGAGTGACTTCGATTCAAACATTCATCCAAATGTCAATTAGCACTTCGTTTAATCAGATGCTTCTTAAGTTCTAACAAATTCTTAAAGATTTTCACATCTACTACTAACTAATATCACATTTATTATTATCGTTATAAAAATGGGCCCCAAAAAAATAGTAGTAGTTAGAAGGTAAAAAAAAAAGAGGTAACTCTTTAAAGAGTGACTTCGATTCAAACATTCATCCAAATGTCAATTAACACTTCGTTTAATCAGATGCTTCTTAAGTTCTAACAAATTCTTAAAGATTTTCACATCTACTACTAACTAATATCACATTTATTATTATCGTTATAAAAATGCTAAAATGGCCCAAAAAATAGTAGTAGTTAGAAGGTAAAAAAAAAAAAGAGAGGTGCTGGACGAGCAATCACAAATTTACAACCAACTAAAAGTGACTTTAGACTCGGTTATGAACGTAAGAGCAGACCATGTGAAGTGGTTGTCTTTTTGTGTTGCTTTGGTGTAGACCAATGCCACTTCACGGCTTCAACGATGTTTCGTTTATCCCATTACAATTATCTATTTTTATATATACATCAAAATCTAGAGATATACATGCAATCAAACTTGAAAATAATAATAATACGCATAGGAATATAGATAGAACGGCCCTGTAATAATAGTGTACGTACGACGATGTGATTTAATAATCGTCAGAACTCAGAAGTATGGTATTGATCGTAGAGTTTTTATTGTATATTTATTAACATGTTGGACATTGAAGATATCGTTTGAATTTTTTTTCAATAGCGATCTATCTCTTGCCTATAACCAACTAAACGGATGAATTTTGAGTGATATACGAAACTTTGATCCAGAGATATATAAAATGGTTGAGATTTGAATTTTAATACGATCGATTATCGAAATTCTTAGCAACTTTTTAACCATTGTAAATATAAAAGTATTTAATTTTCATTAGGCTAGCCTAAATTTTTATCATGATGATGAAACTTCGGTACGAAATAATGTCTGAGTACAGTTGGTAACAAATAAAAATAATATCCGTGAGTGTATAAATATATATTCATGAAATTCACATACATTATAAAGTCAAAAATAATTGTCCACACATTTTTTTTTCTTAAAAAAATTAATAATTGTCCACACATGTGCTTACAATATTGTACAATATTCAATTCTTGCATGATGAGGGTATATATGTTTGTGTATGTACGTATATGCGCATATACGTTTAGGGAATCATGATTTAGCATGTAATGAGATAATTGTAACTAAATCTGCCATGTTAGTGGTTGGTGTGGATGCACAATCAAATTTTGATTTATGCTGTTTTGTTTTTCTCTTGATATTATATATGTATGATTTGTCTTCTTTTGTTTTTCTATTGATATTCTATATATAAGACCGCGATGTTAAATAATACATAACTAGGTTAAAATATTTTAGATGAAACTGTTATTTATATGTGAGGTAAAATGCTTCAACAAAAATATCAAGAAACCACGCAAAACCAACAAACACCTCTAACTAAAATAATAAGAGAAATTGCACTCAATAATCAAAAGTAAAAAAAATGTAAAAAAGAGAGTTAGATTTTGATTCTGTAGAGACAACTTCAGAAACTGCTTTATATAATGTGTGCTTATTACCCAGCTATAATAATCAATATTGTGGAACTTTCAAATGATCGCCAATGTTAATTTATAGTGTTGATAAACCTTTATATGTGAACGTGGGTGTTTTTAGGACGTTTCGGACCTGTCTATATGAGTTGTCTATTACGATCCGTGTATTATATTCTTCTCGATCATCTGTCACTTTCTCCAATGGTCTGTTCCGATCAATTCGTTTTTTGGTCGCTTTTGAGTATGAACTTGAAAACTGATAAATATATGGACGTAAATGAATGAATAGGCGTTTCTTTGGTGTGGATACAATTTCAATTTACATGATGGATGAATGAAATAATAATGCTATCGCTGAGAATCTAATTCGAAAAAATTTCATGCCAGGCGGACTATTTTGTAATGGGCCTTGAAAAGTGGTTAATGTACACATATAAAGCTCGGCTCAGTAGTCTACAACAAACTCTATAACTTCTTTTGATCTTTTTTTTTGTCAACAAATTGTATAACAATTTGTATAATAACAAAAGTGCGGAAAAATGGGAAAGTAATATCTCACTCTATTGCCATGTCAGCTAGTAAATTTAACAAAAAGTCAAAAACTCGAAGTATTTTATGACCCAACATACTGAAAAAGGAAACTTGGAAATTAATAATTCATGTTTGATTCAGGATTTTCTGATTTCAAAAATCATATTCAATTGTGATTTTCATTTTTCGTATGACATAAGTATGATTTGGAAAGAAAATTTGAAGTCCAAAAATCGCAGTTTGAGAGTCAGTATCTCTGTTTCTGTTATGATGATTGCTGATAGCTCGTTCTGTTATGTTAAGAGCTCCATTTTGTTTCTATTATATGGGTGTCCTATATAGCCTAACTCTATCTCATTTCATTCTTACTCAAATGTAGATGATAAAACCACCATTTCAATCTTAAAGTATATAATAATAAGGATTTATGTTGTTGAATTAAATTTCAACTAGTAAAACATCGATGTGTCATCTACACATGTAATAGTTAAATGACAAAATTAAAATTGTTTAAAATACTTGAAATTCGTTCTTGTTCACGTGGTGTTGAAATAATTTTCCTAATTTTCAAATATCAAATTTTCATTGTTACAGTCTTGTAGAATTCTTCTACTTATTATTTTCAAATTCACAATTCTTAGTCGATCGGAAGTATTATTCATGGGGTACACAATATTATCATAATCCTAAACATTGATAATTACTTTGTGAAATGTAAAAGTTACTTTGTTCCTTAGTTTTCTTTGTTATGAATAAATATCATGAAACAAATAGTCAAGTGACAAAAAAAAAAAAAAGTACTCAAAGCTCCTAGATAGCGAAAATGGGGAAAATACCGAAACTGGGCCAAGTGGCCAACGACAATAGATAAAGAATAAATAAATGGATAAATAGTAAAATAGGTGGGTTTGGTTGTTTCAGCGCCCCTTTTCTCGAGCAAAGCATCTCATTTATGTTATAGTATATCATAATAAAGATTCCTGTAATTATTGTTTAACATAAGATTCAAGATTGGGTTGTAGCCAAAATCGGGGCATGTGGTGTGTTGAAAAAGTTGTGGTCTACGATTTACTGCTACTATAATTCCTTTTTTTCTAGTATGATCCATTGATGGAATGTTTTTTAAATGCTTTTATAAGACTTATTTTCCAACATAATGAAGATATCGTGGTATATTTTAACGAAGTGCCTTTTATTCTTTTTGAGGAAGCATCGATCATCGATGTTTGGTAGGGGACACGATATACCATAACAACAAACACCCCTCAAACAAGTTTCACTCATTTTTAAAGGTTGATTGTCACTAGATATTTACATTGTTTCTAAAGGTTGATTGGTTGGTCTGAGTATTGCCATAAACAGAGATCATGTTGAGCATATTTTGTTATAATGATCATGTATGCTTATGAAGAATTCTTAAACTCGCGTAGAGAAGAATTTCTAAAAATGCATTTGACACGACGACCCTTTTTTTTTACTAAAAGGAGTTTATATAAAGAGACATAGGTCTTGTATCATATCTATAGACTATAGTTAAACCTAGTGGATTCTTTTTCTTGTTCGCCGAACCTAATGAACATTTTAATTTAAAAAGAAACGAAAGAAAGAAAAGAAGGTATCAGCTGGTTTGATGACCTTTGTGAGATTTCTCTTTATTATAGGCACAACTTTATTAGTTGTTAAAGGTACTTAAAACTCAGCAAAAGAAACTTTCGACTATATACAGTACATATAGTACTTATAGATACACCTATCTAGAGATTGATACTTACCACATTCCATAAACAAAACTGATTATAATGGAAGAGAGTTCATGAATTATTAGATTAGTTGATTCAAGCAACTCATAAAACATGTTTGGGCATTATTATTGTTTCCCTTTAAATGGGGTTGTAGGGTCCAACATTAAACACTTTTCCTTTGATACAATTATAATTAATTAGCTTGTCTTGGTGCCATTGTCACCTTTGAATCACACTCTTTATAAACATCCCATTTTTTCCAAAAAAAAAAGATTCAATGTTATATATTTTTTTCATATGCAGAAAAAGATATCTTATCTTATGCTTTATTTTATTGGACACCTTCCGTGATATTAGGACCGACGACCCTAAATTTTTTTCTTAACTAGAAGATGTACTGCAATTAACATTAAATATGTGAGATAACAGATACGTCATGGATCACATATTTAACATGGTACTGTGCTAATTCTACTTTCTTAGTTGATAAACAACCGAAAGTTCATTTTTATAAAACGTAAATTTAAGTTAGTTTTAACTCATTTTTTGCTCAATCTGATAAAATGTACCATTGCCATTTTCATAAATACCATATAACCATTGCCATCTAAATTAATTCTCTATTCTTCGTTTTTTGGCCTCGGGTGTAAAGACATTGACTAATGATGATCAAAGATAATACCAAACTTGAAGTCTTCGTCGTCGTCATTGTCATGCAACATTGAAATGCTATAGCTAGATAGGCATAATTCATATAAAAATAATCTTAACTACACCATGTAAATTTGTTTACTTTATACCCAAAATAGATTATTTACAGAGTCGAGAGTAACGTGCATCTAATGAGAATTAGTCGAATTTCAACAGGGTGATTGGTACAACAAAACTTTATACGGATAAACAATGTAGGAACTAAAGATAAGTATCATTAGTTTGTTTTTGTCCACAAAATTCTCTTTTCGTTTTGCAAAAACTCTTTTCTTTTTTCTTATAAAGGTTTTCCTACAACTTTATTAAACGGGATTTGATTTTTTAATGGCTTGATAGCATAAGTCCCTATTTTCGTTTGAAGGCGAGTTCACTATTTTTGAAAGTTTGGAAAATATGTTGTTTACTGTTTTTGCCGATCAGCAATTCACCATGAGCTTAATGTAATCATCTTTCATTACTTAATCAGTTAATCCATTATAAAGTAATTTTAGTAAATTATTTTTAACTACAAAAAATTTATGAAACATTTTTTTAGAGCAAACTTTTTTTTAACATCAAATGAATCGTTAGTGATATAAGTAATCATCTATTTTTTAGAAGGAAATTGACGCTTTTCTTTTTCAACTTTTGCTTTAGAAACACATTATTTATATACTTAAGTCATAACTGTATCTGTTTTAGTTTAAGAAGAAGAAGAGGTGACTTGGAGGGAAAAAAAACGGAAATGATGATATACCCAAATTAAAAGTATAATGATACAATGCACAAGAAAGAGAATGCCTTTAGAACATGCATTCCCTTTAATTTGCTATTATCGCTAATGTTTTATCACGGCCCTTTACACTGAACTTCTCATTTTTTCCTCATTGACATTGCCGTAAAGTTAACACACATCCAAATCTCTTTTCACAATAAATCAAATAGATCTTTCCGCATTACGAACCGAAAATAATAATATAATATATATATATATATATTATATTATATTATATATATATATATATATATATTATCTCTTTCCGCCAATGTGTTAGTACCCAGTACATATACAAAAAGATAAGTAGATACAAGACATTAGTAAGAAATAAGAACAACGTTGACTAATATTCCAATAGCTTTGTGGCAAAAACGCTTAAAACACTTCAGAGTAATGGGTTCAAATTGTCAATCTCGAGATCGAATCAATTACAGTAGGTATTCCAAAATACCTCTTTTTCTTTTTGAAAAAAAAAAAAAGAAAGAAGCAAATTGTACTTTTGCAAGCATGTAATTACAGGCCCAATACATATTTGTTCAAAAACCAGGCCCCAAATCTGACATCCTATTTTCTGCTAATCCATATCTGATATCTACTAGTGCAAAGGACATACAAACCATGCAAACAAAGCTGATCAGCACCAGTAAAAGGAACAAACAGGTCAAAAAAGTTCACTAAAGCATATATAACTTGTATCGATTTGAAGAAAGCTATCAGTATTGTCTTCGACCAAATTGTGTCTTAGACATAAACCAAACAGATGGAAGTAGAATCTTAGACCAAAACCAAATATAGAAGTTTCTTAGACCAAAACAGAACCCTATAATTATAGCTAGTTAATGAACAGTCCTATACTCATGGCTTAACATAGACAGATTATGTATAATGAAATAGAATATTTAGAGAGCTCAGTTTGGGTAGAAGCTAACGTTGACCATGGCTGCTAAGCTCGGAGGAAGCGATCACGAAGAAGACAAAATATATCTTTGGGCCTATACATTACGCATCAGAAACAAAATGTCTTTGGGCTTAATTGTCTTTTCAAATATTATATCTATGATCTGTGAGAGAATTGTAACTGTTCGTCTCAAAATTAAACTTGTTCTTAGTACGGAGCCGCCATTGGAGGAGCTCCGTTCAAAGCTCGTTGGTCCTCTGCTACAAAGGGTCGAAGAAAAAGTTCAATTCTTTTTCTCGTCTCAACAGCGTTTCTCAAAGTTTTCTTTTTTTTTTTACTTTCGGCTCACTGAAAAATGTCTGCGAAGTGGCGAGCTCTCCAGCATCTCCACCGTTACACTTACAGTGCCATCGTGTTCCCAAGCTCGTTCACGTCTTCATTGCAGAATTGGTTTCGTTGAATTCTATCTATGCGCAAGTTAATCACGCCAAGAAAGTGGTTGCTTCGTTCGGAGAAGCTCTCGCGTAGACCCATGAGAAGGAAGGCAAGAAAGAAGCAGTTTTTGTACGGGAAGCTATCAAGTTGTTCTGTTCATGGAGAATCTTGTTTCAGCTTTAGCTAAAATCCGTAAGTTTCATTCGGTGATTAGTTCATGGTTTCGGGAGCTTTGTGATGAATATGGCGGTTTGGAAGATGGTGGGAAGCGATTCTGTGTGTCTAGAGTTGCTTTATCAGTGATGGCTATGCCCAAATTGGGATACTTTGGTTGATATAATTGAAGTTTGCACGGTTTTGGTGGGTCATGATATTGTTTCGGGGCTGACTGGTATTATCTTAGAGACTGAAGCTTGTGCTAGGCCTCCTCCTACTATTATGGAGCAATGCCAAGAGGCGTCTTTTTCGTATTACTTGTTTCAGCGGTTTCCTTTGAAGTTTAAGGGTTTTTTTTGGGAGGATGCAAGTTTTATGGAGAGGGTTTTTGCTGTTCAGATAAGCATTTTAAAGTCGGCTGCTTTCTCTAGGGACTGTTGTGTTGCTGCTGGTGTGAGTTTGTGTGCTGCTCTACAGGTCTATCCCGAAAAACAAGAGCTTGGGTTGTTTATAGCTCAAGGTATATTTTGCTGGAGTGGTGTCGTTGAATTTACTGATATTGTTAGCAAAATTGGGGACATTTGTTCTGAGATCTGTAGTTTTTCATCATTGAGTAGACTACTTGATCCGAGCATTTTTACTGCAGTTTCTAGAGGTGTTCTGGTTTCCTCTTTTGCTCGATAGGTAACTCTGACTGTGATCCCAAAACTATTCTGTATGAAGGAATATTTACTCACTATGATGCAGATCTGCTTGCAACAGATCAAGACTTCTACATTAAATGATTTATCAATGAGGCATCTCACGTGTTTGTTCTTCCACAAAAACGAATCTGAGAAGGAAGAGGAGCCAAAATGTGTAATTGATTGCGTCTCCTACTTTGTTAACTTGATCAAACAGAAAAGCTCATCATCCGAGCAAGTGAATGTTCGCCATGCATCTGCAGAAGCTATCATAGTATCCGGTATACTGGAACAAGCGAAGCTCATTGGTCCTCTTGTCTCAAATCCCCAAATTCCCTCTGAAACTAGACCAAGCAAGTTTCAAAACGCTTGTGACGTATACGCATATCAAATTCTGGAGATGTGGTTCACATGCATCAAACTGTTGGAAGACGTATATGATATCCGGTCAAAACTCACCACGGATGTCCAGAAGTGTTTCGCCATTGCCATGGAAGTTCCTACACAAGCAGAGAAAGTCTTGGAACTGAGCTTCAACCAGTTATCATCCGTCTTTGGGCATTGGAACAAGTATTTCCTATATCTCTCGAGATGGGTCTTCAGCACCGCAGAGATTACACATCGCCACTAAAGGGAGGTAATGATCTAGTGAGAGGGGTTTCGACAAGGAGATCGATAATCACCACGAAGAAAAGCTTCTGATCTAGCAGTTTTGCTGTCACCATCTACAGAAGCTAGCGAACAGAGACTTGTCCCAAGCACAACTACTCGACTGGAGGTGTAGATTCCACAGTAAGCTGCTTTCTTTTGCTAAAGACCATGTCTGGAAACAAAGAGAGAGCTGGGTAGGCGGTGTAGGGAACCACAAGGATGTGTTTTTACCACTCTATGGTAATCTCCTCGGTCTCTACGTCGTCTCCAACTGCATTTTCAGATTCTCAACTGATAGCAATGACAAGAAAGCTATGTTTGATGATATGGTTGAACTCAGGGAAAGCCTTGAAACCGTTTCTGAAAAACTCTCTGGTGTCTAACATGTTCCAACAGAATACATGAGAAGTCGAAGGATGATTCGTTGGTGAATTTATCTACTGTTCTTGCTAGAGAGATTTGGTAAAGGTTTTGATCCATATTTTCTTCTAAGATAGATGATAATGCAAGTTTTGGTGTCTCTCTCACTCTCTACGTTGGTGTTGTAACAATACTTTTGGAAACTTGAACATTTCTGAAACGCAAACGCCTGATCTCGCGTTTGAAAATCTGCTTTTTTCTTGCAATTTCCGAGGTTATATGCGAGCCACAATGACTCTAAAACAAAAGAGTACGAACTTGGAAAATACTTCGAAATTATACGATCTTTTCCCCCATTGGTTGAATTGCCGCTGCAGAGGAAAAGTAAAAAAAGTTGAATTACCAGTTTTACCCTTGGTCTCTTAGAGAGCAATAAATGACCCATGACGGGATGAAACGGAGGGTAATAGCGTCATTATAATACACACTACTCTTTTGGTACTATCCTACTGCTACATCCACGTCACGGCTATAAATGTAGCAACAATCGCCAGTTTTTCCCTCTCCGTTTCCTCTTCCCCTTTTCTCTCTGTTTTCATCAGAAACAAAAAGAAATCAGTTCGTCGGAATAATGCTCCTCCTGTACTTCCCTCCGATCAATACTCGTTGAGCAAACCTATCCAGTTTTCCCCGAAGTCGCTCCACAACTTTCTTTACTTGATTTTATACTCCATTTAAGGAATTTCGCGTTTTCCGTTGGAAGATTTCTTCAGAGAAAGAGAGAGAGAGAGGAAGCTAGGGTTCAGTTATGGCACTGGTACGATAATCTCACACTTGGACCTTTTTTGACGTTTTCGTTTCCAAATTTCGCTTACGCGAAGATGATTGAGCTTTAGTGTTAAGTTTTTGCGCTGATCGTCGTAGATTGCTCCGTCGTGCTTTCTACTTGTAGCGTTAGAGATTTCATAACGTGAAAGAAGTTTAATCGTCTTGATTTTGACTCATTTGTAGGCATCTATGAGTATCGATTTCACTGAGATCTTTGATTCGTGGCCGAGAACTCCTCGGAAACTTTACTCTGCCGGAAAACCATCTCCGGATTGTTCTTACGACGCCGTTTACACAGTGAACTGTGCGTTGATGGATTCCCTCGTGCAAGACAACAAATCTGAGTTTGTTTCCCACGCAAAACGCATCTTCGTCGGTGAAGATTTGGAGTTCGAGAGAAGCGAGGCTTTGAGGCTTCTCATTGCTTGTTGCAGTTACGACTCTCTCAACTGCGCTTTATCCATCTTCAACGGAGATATCGGATTTGTTCCGTACATCAACGATGTGGCTTCCGATACGGGACTCTCGCCGCTGCACACGGCTGCTGAGGCTAACTCGTTACGGTGTGTGGAGATGCTGCTGAAACGACGAGCTCGTACGGATATAAGAAGCAAAGATGAACGCGCTTTGCTCCCTTTGGAACTATCTCTCTCCAACGGAAGGTAAGAGTCATCACTGAGACACTGACTTATCTTTTGGTATATTAGGGAATAAAGCTTTTTTAATTGCCTCTTGGTCATAAACCTTGAACATGTGTCACTATACCTTCATTAGGAAACATCTTTCTTTAATTTTCCTCTTACCTACTAATGACACTGCATCTGGTCTCATTTTGTCATTATACCAATCAATCAATGTCATTATTAAATATTCTTTCCATTCTTTGCAGCCTCGATGTGACCTGGAATCCAAGTGGTGGCTCTCTTGGAGACTTGATCCTTCTGCTTGGTGACCAGGTTAACCACTAGTTCCCTTCACGCGTTATTTGGTTGCTTGGAGAAACTATGTTTGATTATGGAATCTAAGGGAAGTATATAGATAGATACTTGGAGAAAGAAATCAAGTGACTTTACAAGCTTGTCATGTAAAATTTGGACCTTCTTTTATATTTAGGACTTGAGTGTGGTGAGACTACTTGCTGAAAAGACAAAGGAAGTGCACGTTGTGGCGCATGCATATGCCAGGGCTGGTGCAATAGTTTCTTTGACTGCATTGCTGATTGTAGCAGTTGAGAATATCAAAGGGGCAACTGTAGCAGTACAGGATGTTGATGATTCTGTGTCGACAAAGCCGAAAACAACGATCTATGAGTCTGTTATTCAAGAAGCGCTTCGCAGTAACAGCGAGAAAAGAATGGTTTTGCTTCGGGAGATTGGACTCCTTCAGATCTTTGATGCTGCAGTTTTTAGTGAATCTGTGGATAAGCAAACCTCACCGCTTTTCTCCATTGTACAGGTGAGATTTTGTTACTTCGTAAGCATTATTATATGAATCGCACATGCGAGTTATTGAGGGTTGTAATTGAATCTGCCACCGTTAGTTCTGTAGGCAGGAGATGAAGCTGTTCTTGAACTGCTTATAAACACCAACATAGATGTTAACGAAACAGATGCAGAAGGGAATACTGTTCTTCAATGCAGCCTGAAGGGATCATCTGTGCCACATAAGCAACAAACCAGGTATGAGTACTTTCTCCCTATTACAATAATGTTGCATGTTGATTACTTCCCAACTTGAGAATAGTACATCTGTGTATCCAGAATCATGAACCTACTTATTGCACACGGTGCCCGAATCACCCAAAAGAATAAGTTGGGTTTATCCGCTGTCCACTTTGCTGCTGCAAATGGCAATTTGTCTGCACTTCAGGTATAGTTTCCTAATTTTTCTTGTCTGTGTTTCTCATCCTAAGCTGAAACAAGATTATGACAATTCCGATAAACTTGAGCCTACAGATTCTACTAGCGGCCTACCCTGAGTTGGTTAATGCCAAGACGGTGATCAAAGAGACGCCATTATTCTTCGCAGTGAAGAATAACCATCTTGACTGCGTTGAGTTGCTTCTTAAATGTGGAGCAAGCACAGAAATTCATAATCTACGGTGAGGCAATATACAATCCATTTGTTTTACCAAAATCGTCGATATGGATTCCTCATGTGATCACCTTAATCCGATTATCTACATCTTCTTGAGCAGAAAACAGAGACCAATAGAGCTGTCACAGTCACAAGATATACGATTCCTCCTTAACCCTACAAATATCAGTTGCTGTAAGTATTTGTTCTTCTATATAGACAAAACCATAAAAGAGAAAACGAGCTTACAAGCATTGTGCTTTTCTTCTCACATAAAAAATTGTGAAATGCAGTTAGCAAAGAAACAGAACCTGCGCAGATGTATAGTGCAATTCCTGCAAAAAGAGATGATGAAGAAACCGCTTTCGTGTGGCTCAAAAAGTTCGAAAACTGGCTTCCTCGGCATCTCCGAAATGTATCAGACAGCTATAGAGAGATTGGATATCCCCTTTCATCACTCAAAGCTGATTTCCGCGCTGCTTTTGGCATGGAAATCAATCACGCCTCTCTCGGTTTCCCCAAGCTCATCGACTTCATCAAATATTTTCCAAAACTCTGTCACGTTAAATCCGTCCTCGTACGTAACTCTGGATCCGCAACCCACTGGGTGATGTTACCCTCCAAGTGTTCTCAGCTCAAAGGAAGATCTTCAGAGCCACTCATCATCAAGACCAATTACTCTCTTTCTCCCAACAATCCGAAAGCCTCATCAACTTCAGCTATCAAATCCACACAACAAGCACATGACTCTAAAACCTTGAAGGCAATTCTCAACAATGATTCTCTCTCTCCCAACCAAGCGAAAGTCTCGTCAACCCCAGGTCTTAGTGGCAGCTTCATACAACAAGCGCATGACTTTAAGCCAGAAATAGTACCTCAACCTCCCTGTGCTGCATCTTACAACAGCGATCATCCACTAAAACATCTGGTTCTAGAGACAGCTTCAATAAACAAGCACACACAACAAGCACACCTATCGAAGACCGTGAAGCCAGAACTTCCCTTGGATACCTCTTACAGCTATCATCATCAAATACAACATCCGGTTCTAGAAACACTTGCAAGGATCAGAAACAGCACGTCCGTATTATTTCTCCGAGAGTTCGACTTTTATCAGGTAAAGCAATCTCACCCTCTGCTCTTCTCTACTTCGTTTAATATATTGAATTCTGTCATTGTTGTGACCTGTAAGGGAATATATTTGCAGTGCTATGAGACATGTTTAAAGGAAGGAATGTGTTTCTGGTGCAACAAAAGCATGCTTCTATGGGCAAACTTCCCATGTCGACACAAACTCTGGTGCAGCTCTTGTAAACAAAAGGTTACTCAATCTGCATGCGGGAGCCTTGAGGACCACCACAGGTGTGTGGTCTGTGACGCTAAAGTCGAACGTTTCATCTTGTCTCCACCGTTTGGGTTCGATCATCAGAGGCTTCAAAGTGGTCTCCCTAATGACGCTGAATTAGCCAATTCGTTCCTTGAGTTTCTTAGTATAAGAAAGTAATGTTTTTTTTCCTCTTGTTCACTTAAAACATCTAAGAAAACGTCTTCCAGGTAAAAATATAACTAACTTTTTTTTTTTGCATTACCTTACTGCAGCTCCATGAGGAAGTAAGGGACCATTCATCGCTCGGATACATCATGGGACAAAAGAAAAAAGAAACTTACCCAATAACTCTTGTGTGGTATGTGGATTTGACTATATTATCTTTTGCTTAGGAAATGAAACGAAAATAAAGTACAATGAAAACAGATGAAAGCTCTTCTTCTTAACAACATAGAAAGTACATATATGGGAAATTTTTTTGATGCCTGCCTCTCTCTCATGATCTCTCTCTCTCTCTCATGATCTCATCCAAAATTCAAAAACTTTTCGTTTGGATTTGAGCAAAAAAAAAATTTCGTGTACAACCTTACTTCAAATCCCAGCACCAAAGTCGTAGAGCTTCCAACCAATAGCCCTTCTCAAATTCTCTTCTTGTTTCGATTGCAAGTTTGCAATCCTTTCTCACAGATAAAACATTACTCTTTTATTACGCTTTTCCAACGAGATTTTTTAAGCCCACAAGTCAGTTATATTGTCGAATCATCTAAGACGCTATATTTCAGATGTTATATCGGGACGAATTATTATCATAAACCAGTGAAAATAAACCAAGGGAATTCGGGGAAGTAAAATCTGAATTGAGAGCAAAAACTGAACTCAAAAATCATAAAAACCAAAATCTGGATCAAACTCAAGAATATCTCGATCTCCCCTACAAAACACATTCCTCCCCATCACTCATGTAATGTACTGCAAAACTCCACAAAGAATTCATCTAACTCTTTGGCGCAGTCTTCTCCTTCGACTTTTGAAGCTTCAAAACCTTCTTCACAATCTTCTGCTCTTCTACCAAGAAGGCCCTCACGATCCTGAAGCAGCAGAGATAGGTGCGAAGGATTAGTTGCAAAGCACTCTTCAAAAATAGAGTATTATAAGAACTTAAATCTAAACAAAATTTGCTCACCTCTCCCTAACAGCCACTCCAGATAGAGCACCACCATATGCACGGTTCACTGTCCTCCGGTTCCTTGACAACCTCGACCTTTTGTACTCAGTGGGTCTCAGATGCGGAATCTGCAAAAACAAACATTGAACTTAAGACTTAAGGAAATCATGCTAGTAATGCAACAAGGAAGCTCAGGCAATGCTGGATTTTGAGATTAATCTGCTTATTATAGTAAGCACTCGTGTAAGTCCGGTTATTCTTCAATCAGAAAATAGGGACCGTATCAAGATAGCCATCAACTCATCTTATAGAAGGTACTATTCACTATTTTACCAAGCTTACACGAGCACCTTCACTCTTACAACCAGCACAATCTCGAATTCAACCCCTAAACTAAAGTTTCAAAATTCCAGGTCTACATCTTGATTTGAGTTCCAGATTTTGTCTCAATGCCAAAAGAAATTGTCACGGATGCCAAAAGTGAGATACACTGCTCGCTACAAGACTGAAATTTTTAGTAAGATGACTGTGAATCTATTATGTGTGCATCTACACAGTAAGACACACTTCCACTCTTGCAAACAACTAATTCCAATAAGTAACCCCTAAAATGTCTAAATTCCGGAACTACATTTTGGTTATAGTTACAGTTTTTGTCTGAATGCCAAAACTAAAACTGAATTTGTTTACTACAAGACTGAATTTTTATAACACGAACCCAAACACCAAAGTTCACAAACATCAACTGGTTGAGATGAGAAAGGAGCTAACACACAACAAGAGCAATGAAAGACATAGAAGATAATCTAAAATGAAACTGAACAGAAAAAGTAAGATTCAACTAAGAAAAAAGAAGAAGCTAACCCCTTGGATTCTCTGGCCAGTGACAGGGCATTTGGGTCCACTAGCTCTCTTCTTCGTCGTCTGGTAAGTCAATTTTCCACCTTCACAACACACACAAAAAGTTGTTAGATCCCCAGATTCTAATAGTCTACAATCATTACCACAACATCAAAGATGTTAGATCGCCGTTTTACGTACCAGGAGTTTTGACGATGCGGTGTTGGTTGGACTTGGTGGCGTACGAGTGGCGCGACCGGTAAACAAGTCGTTGAACCATTTTTTCGCGAGCTTTTGAGTCGATGAGGAAACGATGGAGTCGAGCGGCGCGAGCTTTGTTGTGAGTTTATATATGGGTGATATCTGTTCAGCCCTAGATCCAACGGATGTGAAAAGAACTTACAATTCGACGGCTCTGATTAATGAGCTTACAATTCGACGGCTCTGATTTTTTCTTTTTTTCTCTTCCTTATTTCTTAATTTGAACTTGGACTTAGCAAAACTTTTCTTTTTCTAATTTCAAATTTATTGAACAGAAAAAAAAAACAGATTATTATTATATACATAAAGTAAAATAATAGAACATTCAATTAAATTAAGCCTTGATAAAAATAGAATAGTGTTATGTTTTGAGTCTCACTTAGAATCGTGTGACATCATGTGATGTATGTGGCTTAAAGAGGCTTGTAAGTTGTAACGGACTTGATACCAACGCTAAGAGGCCTTAAAGTTTCCGAGGATGGATGTACTTCAGAGACATGATCTGGTTCCAAGTGCTCTTCTAGGTAAGACCTAAAAGACTAGAGAAACTCTATGGATGATCTTGTTTTGGAAGCAAAACTTGATAAAAATAAACTATGGTATCATTTATGTCCAATCATAACAAATGTGGGTGCCAAATGTCATCCACTAATATCCTCTCAAATGGTGAGTGTGTAAAGACAAACAAAAAAACTAGGTGATCTCTACTTTCGTCTTATCCTCCTACATCATGCAATGTTGTTCTCCATTCACGAGCCTACCTCATACGGACATATGATTTTTCAAAACAAATTAAGTGATAAAAATAAACTGAAATAACCTTCGAGAAAACCAAACAATTTGACACCAAGTAGCTTTGCTTTATAGATATGGATATGATCTCATCGGATTATGGATTCTTGGTGTACCATTTTGGATTATTTAACGGAAAAGATAAACATTAGATGACAAAAAGCTGGCTCTTACTTATTTGCCAACGGCTAGTCTTACTACCATCAAACAAGATTGGAGCAGATGACCGAATATCTGAGAAGTTGACTTCAACAGTTAGTTAATGGGTCCCATTTTATAAAATTAGGCCCGTTATTCAATCACGAGGCCCAAATATTCAATAGCTTTAATACAGTATTTAACAACCTAATAACCAAACCAAAAAGACCGGTCAAGTTTGGTTCTCAATTCGGTTTGGCTTAAGAAAAATCATACCGATCGCATGCACTGTCACTTGCTGATAATAAATATGGACTGAACTCTGCATTTGTTCTTATGTATCAACTGCATGTGCGCTTGCAGTGCTTTTATTTCTCTTCATTGACAAAATAATACTTTAGTTTCTCTTTTCTTTTTCTGTATTGGCAAATATTAATTAATACTAATATTTATTTGAATGCGTAGGTTTGATTGATCTCTTATTTTTTTTCCTTTCTTTTATAAAATTAAAAATAGTATTTACGCTGGAAAATGTGCTTGGCCCGTCCCTACATCACAAGCACCATCCATACATCACACATGCATTCCATGTTATTAAGTCGTCAATTAATAATACCAAATCATATATATGTATTTATAAGAATATTATGCCTCTGATATTCCACCTCCATACTTATTATGATTCATCCCTACGCTTTAATGCGTTATGTAAAATATATCATATTTTATAATACCAAATCTACAATATATCATATTATAAAGTACATATCGCCCATTTTTGTGGCCGTCGAAATTCCGTATTACTTTAAAAGAAAGTTGGATTCGTAACTTCTACTAAAATATTATGCCTCTGAATGATAATTCACCGAAATGATGATGAAACTGTAGAAATGGAAAAAGAAATGGAACGAACTGAAAATTTCGGAGAGTGTAGAACTTTTTACCACTCTAAAAAGAATATAGTTTTACAAATATGTTTTAATAGATGTAAACTAAAACCCTTTTCCATTTCTCGAAATTACGTCTTTGAGTTGATAACGCAACTATGCCATTTCAATCCAAATGATTGATTAACAGCCTGTTAACACAATCTTATAATCATACATAAGCTTTCGACAAAATGAAATTTCACACTTGTACAAATTATCAAAAAACAAAAAACCTACCTGCATAAATAAATAGACGTAGCACAACATTGACAAAAAAAGAAGAAATTAAAGTAGTCTAGTCCCGTGTCTCTTCTTCTTCCTTTTCTTCTGGCCTCGTGAAAATCAAATTGATATCATCTTTTTAATTATTTGTTGATATATATACATACATACACATGTACACATAAATAGATATGGTTGTATGACTTGTGTCTATCAAATCCAAAAATCCTCATTATCTTATGCCAAATTCTCATACAAACATCTATTAATCTCTTTTCACCACCTACGATAACGACATTATGTAACGTACAATTAATTTCACCTAAAACTATGTTTACCAAAAATCCAGATGTGGTCCATCAATACTAATTGCGAACCATACCCAAATAAAACATACAAAATCATATACTGATATATTTTTATGCGTATATAGACGCATATATAAACATTATATATATGGAGAGAAGTCCATAACATCATGAATGACGTAGAGCATCATGTAACTTGACAAACGCCAAAGACCCACTGGTTCAATCCGAAACAGCAATTTTTCCTTTTTTTCTATTTTCTTAAAAAAAAAAATTCGTTTTCATGGAATACCGAAACAGCAAATCATGACGCAGAGAAAATCTCGTTCGTCAAAAGACCCTTTCGTCAATTTCTATTATTAACAAAGCCTATGCATTACACATAAATGCAATAGCCACTATTCAATTCTTAAAATTATCATGATCAATAAATCAAGAGCTAGAGAGGAAGATATCATATCATACATCATTATCATGTTATCATGCATGTCGCCGTTATTCTTAATTTTTAAATAACATAACCTAATTAATAATATTTTTTTGATATTAGGGTTTTTGAAAGGAGCAAGCCCACATTGAATGCCACGCGGTTTTGTGTGGAGGGTAGAGACTTTTCTTTTTGCCACACAGCTGACTTTGGAGGCTTTACCTCCACTTTTGTAGTTAATGCTTTACACATTTTTATTTTATTTTATTTTTTATTTGTTAAATACTCAGTTTTGAGAGACCCAAGAGTCCAAGACCAAGAGGGGTCAGCAATTTTCTCTTTCTATTTATATATATATATAGAAGAAGAAGGTGGACATAGACCTTTGTCGCCAAGCTTAACCATTAGATCCATCCAAAGTTAAGAGTACTAATTAGTGAGCTTAAGGGTACTGTGACTCGTCAACAACTAAAGTTATTCCAATTTTCTTCTATTTTCTTGGCAAAGAGTTGCAGTGGGAAATTAAAAGAGGAAAAAAAGAGAAAAGGGAGTGATTTTTAATTAATTGATTGGCGAATTAAGAGAGAGAGAGATCAAGATAATGGTGAGGCCTCCTTGTTGTGACAAAGGAGGAGTGAAGAAAGGGCCATGGACTCCTGAAGAAGATATCATTTTAGTTACTTACATCCAAGAACATGGTCCTGGTAATTGGAGAGCCGTTCCCACCAATACTGGTATGTCTAATCTTCATTTTTCATCTCTCTCTCTCTCTCTATATATATATATCATCTCTCAAGATTTATATATATATATGTATGTAGATATTACTAGGGTTATGAGAGTGAGACATTACAAGGAATCAAAATGTGTATGGACTGAATTAAGCTAACTAATATATACATACTGTGTTCTCCAAATGGGTTTGGTTGTGGAATAAGCATAATTAAAACCATTTGAAATTTTATTATCTAGGGTTCTGTTTAATAACCTTAGATGCATGAGACCTTGTTCTTGTGTTTTTATATATATAGAGCTTTAGTCTTTACTCACCGGATTTTAATTTTTCTTTACCTTTATTGTCGTTTGTTCATGTAATTCAGGGTTGCTTAGATGCAGTAAGAGTTGTAGGCTTAGATGGACAAACTATTTAAGGCCAGGAATCAAAAGAGGCAACTTCACAGAACATGAAGAAAAGATGATTGTCCATCTCCAAGCCCTCTTAGGAAATAGGTAAATATAATTAATCAGCCAGTAATTAAAAGATTATTTCCCTAATTTTGTCTCACAACTTTTTGAAATTAGAAGAAAAAACAAATAATAGAGGGCATTTAATATTTGGTGTAGATGGGCTGCAATTGCGTCATATCTTCCACAAAGGACAGACAATGACATTAAGAATTATTGGAACACTCATTTGAAGAAGAAACTCAACAAAGCTAATCAAGATTCTCATCAAGAACTTGATCAATCAAGAGATCGTTCCTCGCTCTCTTCTTCACCATCGTCTTCTTCTGCTAATTCCAACTCAAACATCTCAAGAGGCCAATGGGAAAGAAGGCTTCAAACCGATATTCACTTAGCGAAGAAGGCTCTCTCTGAGGCTTTGTCTCCTGCCGTAGCACCGATCATTACCTCTACATTGGCCACTACGGCAACAACATCTTCATCTGCGGAATCAAGACGTTCTACTTCTTCAGCTTGCGGGGTTCTTAGGACGCAAGAAACATCTACCACTTATGCCTCAAGCACTGAGAATATAGCAAAATTGCTCAAAGGGTGGGTGAAGAACTCGCCAAAGACCCAAAACTCCTTGGATCAAATGGTTTCTCCAGATTCTGAGACAAAAGAAGTGATCAAGTGTGACGTCGAGAGGGACTGTGCAGGGGCATTTCAGTCATTTTCGGGTTTGGATCACTTGAAAGATTGTGACTCACCATATCATCAGGCTGGGGTTTCACCTGATCATGAGACCAAACCAGACATAACTGGATGCAGTAACCAAAGTCAATGGTCTTTGTTCGAGAAGTGGCTGTTTGAGGATTCTGGTGGACAGATTGGTGATATTCTATTGGATGAAAACCCTAATTTCTTCTGAAGAATTTGGCTAATCAGATGGTTCTAATTCTAGGATCCCTCATCTCTTTTTCTTTTCCATTTTATAATTTATTTATATTTTTTTTTTGGGCTTTCCGAATTAACTCGCTTAGTTTATCGTGAGCTAAATCATTAATAATTTTATTTATTTTTCCTCGTTAATTACAACTAATGGTGGGGGTTGTTTTACAAATGGCCTTGTGAATTCTAAAGGGGGCTGAAATATTGTCCACCCAATGTAGTATTGGTGTAATTCTATATCTACATTTTTCTATTTATCAAATTGTTAATTTGAATTATTGCTTATGTTATGTTTGTCTTTGAGATGTCGACATAAAAAGAATGTGTATGCTACAAAAGTAAACTTAGACCTAAATGCCAAAAAGAAAAAGAAAACTAAACTGAAATGACGAAAAAATCAAACTTAGCCACTTGTTAAATGGTTTACCAGTGTCGGGATTAATTAGGCTAATACAGTATAAGGTGCGCTCTCTGTTTTGTGGGTATATAACACTTTCGTTACAGAATAACTAAACGATTAATACTAAACAAGCAATACTTACAAGTTACAACTTGCCCTCTTATTTTAATTTATTTTCCTTTTATTAAAAAGTATTAATAACTCACTAAGAAAACACTACATTTATTTTAGAGTGTCAAATGGCGCCGCTCAATAAAAGAAAAACGTAGATTTAAAGACAGCTTTACTATTGGTGAATTTGAAAGACCTACTGATAAAGAAAATAGTACTAGTAAAGAAAATTAAACGAAATATTTATTGCATGAAATAAATGGGGCCGACAACGCTTAAAGAAACTAATTATAAAATATATGTATAGATAAAAAAACCGGGGTGGATTGGCACTATTAATATTGAAAGCGATGAAGAATTAAAGTTTGACTTTCTATCTTGTATGACCTTGTGAGTTGTGACTTACCAACATGGCTACTTGACTACTTCACATAGTTACTAAGTACTGTACTATAGAAAAAGTCAATGTCACCATTAATTTAACTTCTCCTTTGGTTTTAAGTTAATGTCCCGTTGTCGTTCGACGATTAAAAAATACTACTAGTAGAATAAAAATAAAATAAAAAAAGCGGGATCCGGAGATTAAATTGAGCTTAGTGTTATTGTGTTGTTGGATTATATATGGTTCACTCGGCCTAACCGACTATTTTCAAATGAAATAATATGACACAAATTTATACATTGTATTTGTCCCAACAATCCCGTATATATAGAGTAAATTTAAAATATCATGAGAGTTTTGATCCAAAAAAATAATAATGAAAATCAAATAAAGCAGCAAATAAAGCAGCAACTCCTTTGCTGTAAAGCTTATATGTACGGCAAGAACCGTATCTAATTTCTTGGCTTTTGCTTTAATTTTCGTCACCCGTTTTACTATATAATTTTTTTAACTCGATTAAAACAATTATTATATGCATCACATATACCCTGGATCATCAGATTTTTGCATATATATATATATAATTACACTACAATGATATGTGCATATATGATTGATTGTTTGTGCACGCAAAAAAAATGATTGATTGTAACGGAAAAAAAAAGCTCGCATCCGGTTCAAAAACGCAAGGTGCATAGTAAATCTTTTGAATAATTAGCAAACACGCAGAAACTTTGGAACACTTGTGTGATGTGTTCGGAGGATTTTTTGATGCTTAACTTAAAGTATGCTGATCACGGTATTTGGTTAGAAATCAAACGTAAAATGGGCCTGGAACGGGGTTCCCCTGCGTAATCTGATGGTTATGGACTATTTCCATTAAGCAAAAAGTATGGAATAGGCTTTTGCAAACGGAATTGAAATGGATTTTTGGTTATATTCAGTCACTTTAAAACAATTTCTACAAAATTCGAAACTTTGGTATCCTAAAATCTTGTAGAGAACGGATAACAACTCGTTTTAAAGTTTTCGAATAATTTCCTCGTTCAAAAGACACGCAATTCGAATTCACCATATACTATCTAACCTTATTATTTTGATTCTGGTTCGACACTAATTTAGTAATGTCTCTAACAGAACAAAAAACATATCTCCCGTAGTGTAATAATATAATAATTTTTTTCTTATCAGATAATTTGGTAATTTAGACGTTTCGATGTGAAATAATTTTTTTATTATTATTAAATGTAACTTTCAAACTAGAAAACAAATTTCTTCCAAACGCCAAACGGTTTTGAATCAGTAGATCTATAATTAAAATAGTTTATCGGATCATTATAAGTTGGCAAAATAAAATAACACAGACGCAAGTGTGTGTGAACCGTGAACTGTGTGAAATAGCTGGTGAGCTTGGTCTTGGGCCCGTGTAAGACTTAAAGCCCAATAGCAAAGAAAAGGTGTTAGATAGGATAGGAGCTGAATAATATGTGCGGGTTCGTGCATGAGGTCTCAAAGCTCAACCTCTTGCTTCTATTTTTTGCAACCATCTTTCCTGCTTCCTCAAATTGTTGATAAAGGAAGAAGGAAGGGAATGAAGAAAAGAATGCCTGCAAGCGGTCTACTTGAAGGAAGAGGTTATTCTCATCGAAGAGAACATACCAAGTAGTTCTAAGAGCGAGGACTCTTATTGCTGGGATTACACAAAGTTAGGGCATTGTACGGTGAAATCTGGGTACTGGATTGCAACTCAATTTCTGGAGAAAGAGAAAAATCCCCAAGAGGTAAATCAACCGAAGTTCGAGACTCTCTTCCAAATGATTTGGAAGGTAGATGCTCGTCCAAATATTAAACAGTTTTTATGGAAATGCTTGAACAATATTTTACCAATCGCAACGAATCTAACTCATACGCATGTGACAAAAGAACCAATCTGTGCTAAGTGTGCCAAGAAATAGCAGAAGTAGAACCACCCTATTTTTAAAAGGACATCATTTTTGTTGGATATTTCCCTCCTTAGCCAGATATCTTCTTCCTCAGCTCAAAATAAGAAATACGCACATGTTAATTATGAGCAAATTAAGAACAATCTAGAATTGTGGGAAGAAGATATATATATATATATATATATATATATATATAT
>OVBI01000809.1:0-51576 GCA_900406495.1 Sisymbrium altissimum
TTTCCCTAAGTCTAGCTTTTCATCATCCAAACTTACAAACTCTTTAATATTTATTTGCTTCCTTTTAATTACATCTATTTGGTTTAGCTTAATTCGAAAACAAATAGTCTATTGTGTGAACAACTGAATCTCTGTAGAATTCGACCCCTAAATACTTCATCGATTTCTTAGATTGGAGAGTATCTCTAGGGTAAATTTGAACAGATCAATGTCTGTGCATGGACATAGAAGCACACTATATAAATTTGAGCCTAAGTATATCCTAGCGTTAACATCTGAAAGATATATCTCTGACGAGGTTCTCAGGTTTATCTTTGAGAAGGGCGCATAAGTCTAAAACTTGTATGTCATAACCCTCAAAATAAGCTTTTTAACCCGGTAAGAGCCAATGATGGCACACTGGTCTTCGACATCTCAGAAGTACAAGTTAGAACACCACTAGACAAGATTTTAAAGTATTTTAAACATCAGAAAACAGGGTGCATAAGTTGGAACACCGCTGCCTTTATAAACTGATAAACACATAGCTTAGCAAAGCGCTTCTTAGCACACCAATCTATTGAACCCCAGTAAAAACGCACCAAAGACACTGGTCAATTATTAATGCAAGCATATGATTCATCCAAAGCATGACATCACACCAATCTATTGAACCCCAGTAAAAACGCACCAAAGACACTGGTCAATTATTAATGCAAGCATATGATTCATCCAAAGCATGACATGTCTCTGCAAAATGAAATATTTAACAAAAAAAAAACAAACGCAATAACTAAAATCAGCCCACATAAAAGGGCTTACAGATACATAAGTTCAGAGCCACACAAAAGGGTCAAATCAAGAACAAAAGTCATCTTACAGAAATACATAACATAAAAAGTATACAACAAAGGCTTGAAAGCCGATAAATTACATAAGGACCAAAACACTTCAAGCGTGATCACCTCCCGATGTTATATGGGACACAAACTCACCAAACTCGGGATCTCCCTCATTGGATCCAGAGAGAACGGAAATTCCTTCCTCATCGTGCTACCTTCCTCATCGTGTCCTCACTGAAAATCAGACTGAGCATCTGCTTCTAGGGAGAAGAGGTAAAATAACATTTCAGCGTGGCCATAGTCACTTCACAGTTTGTCTTCGTGCCGAAAAATCTTACTTTACAGGTAAGAAGCCCCATCTTGGACTTCGCAAGCTCAGCCTTCTTGCCCGCCTCCATCATGGGATACAGCTCCAAGTTCGCGTCAGTGGTCTCGGAAAGGACCAGCTCCTCTCTAGTAGCATCAATGACTCGCCAACGCTCTCGCATTATCTCTGCAAAGATGATATTTCTCAGCCAAAACTGAACGCTCAACTTCAAAGGCTTTAAACATCTTCATCTCGAACTCATGCTTCTCCTTAGCAAATTCTTCCTTTACTCGTTCTATCTCTTCGGCATGGGCTGCATTGGCACTCTCAAATTAATCTTTCATGCGTGCAATCTTCACGGAGCTCTCTTCGACAATCTGCCGAGATTCCTCCATCTGATGCTTGTATCCATTGGCCATGCCATTTATGTAGGAAAGGAACTGCAGAGGAACGAAACCAGATGATTAGACCGAAATCAAAACAATACAAACAAACTTATAAACAGTCAAAATCACTTAAAAACCTTGTCGAGCAACCCCGCTATACGCCTTCCTGTTCTGCATTTCACCTAGAAGAACAAACTCCATTCTGGGACGCTAGAAGGAAGCCATCAGCTCAGATAGAAGAGGACCAGTGCCTTTCTTGATGGAATCAGGAACGTGGAAGTCAAAATCAGGCATCCTGGTCCTTTTCTTTCGGGAAGAGGATCGAGGAGCCTTCTATTTACTGGTTGAGACACCTTTCCCCTTCTCATTTGAGGAAAGGCGTCCACTATGGTGAGGCTTGGAGACTAGAAGGATCTCTCCATCATCGGTCTCGTTATCTTTGGGCTGAGGGAGATTGTAAACCCCTCTAACCTCTAAAAAAAAGCTTTCTCTTGCTCACTCATTTGTTCGGAATGGTTGAAGAACACGAATTCATTTCTGAGAGCTCGGGCAATGGCAAATCTCCGAAGTAAAAAGTGATCCGTCCAATTCAGCCTACCAGACGCAGTCAACCCAACCAATACTCGGAAAAGGTCAGAAGCAATCACTCGGAGATGAGGGCGATCGGAAAAAAAAAATAAAGGCATGATCAGCAAAATGAAAAACTTGAAAACGTAAAAAGCGTCAGAACCCAAACCAGCTAACCAGGAGTTATCTACCAATTTCCGACCACGGGGTTTCCACTTTGTTAAGATACACTGGCTCAATAAAATATTCTTTGACTTTGAAATATAAAAAATAGTCTCTCCACCAGTCATCTAGGACGTTCGGAAAAGATCGGTCTACCAGCTCGTGGGGAGACATAGTACGATAAAGTCACATTGGTCTTTAGGACCTCCAAAAGTCCCAACAAGTGCTACATACCAATCTCAATATTTCTTTCAAGATTAATAACTATCACCCCTACAATGTTCATATCCCTCTCGGAAAAACTTGACCCATCGAAAGTCGGTACTTTGCCAAAAACCAGAGGATCAACAAGGGGATAGGAAATCGTAAGTAACACATTCTAAAATAACATTCGAAAACTGTGAAACAACCCGGGGGAAGAACATATTGGAACATGTTCCGGCTAACCAAGTCCATTATAACTCATCCCACTACCAGACACATCCTGGCTTTGGAGCATCAGAACATTTTCATTATGAGAAACGCCACTTTCAAAAGAACGAATTTGTTTGGTCAAGATCCAAGAAAGAGAGAGAAGAGGGAAGGAAGAACTACATTTGTCTCTTTGGAGAAGAATTGAACTTGTGAGGAAGAAGTGAAGGGGAGAGTCTCCTAAAACAGTTTTTCGAAAAACGTTTTACGAGAACTATTTCGGAAAGGCGATTTCCGAAAAGCTCGACAAAAGACCAAAAATCACTACCGGTTCGGGTCACTCCACCAAGGGTAGGAGTATCGGTCAGGTCAGCCCTTGCTGCCACCAAAAATCCTTCTCAAAATTTAATTTCGAAAAATAATTTTTCGGAAAAACTTTAAGAAAAACATAACTTTCTTCATAAAATAATTTTTTTGTAAAAACCTATCGATAAACAAAACATATGAGACATTTAAGATCCAACAGTCGCCACAGTACACAAAAATTACCACAAGAAGAGACTTTTCAGCTCCAGTCAGTCATTATCATGGTCCATTATCATTTCCACCAAAGCAAAAGCATATCTCCTTTCCCATCACCAAAAGCTAAGTCTTATTCTCCACCAAATTGGAAGTCATTATCTTCTATCATTTTTCTTGTTTTCATAGCATTAAGTCACATTTTAACATCTCTAATTACCTATTTGATTTGATACTAAATGACATTGAATTTGGTGGATTCTTCCGTTAATAGTAATAACACTTGTATTATTTTTTTAAAAATAATTTTCAATCAACTTTATAATTTACATCAAATTTGATCACATAGGTTTAACTATACTATTTACTCTGTGTAGATCTGAGTTTTCTGTTCAACTTCAATTTGTCTTCCATTTTTGATAATACATTTTACATTGCTTTTAAAACATTGAACCTTAATTTCCGAGGTAGAATTATATTACAACATATACACTTCGATGCCATATAGTGGTTGGTTGCCCGTGTTAACGCTTATTTTAGAACATCGCTCATTAGTAGTACAATTAAAAGTATATAAATTTTCTTACTTTTATTATAAAACATTAAAACATTGTTTATACAGATTTTAGAGTATCAACTTATTTTACAGTTTTAGACTTTACTTTATTACACACCTTGAAAAAGGCTTGAACATATAACATATATGAAAATGATGTAGCATATGAAGATACAGAAAATTCAACTCATTTAGCCCTAACCCATCCATAACACACATCTGATGCATTTCCCTTCAAGGAGTAGCTGGAAAGCATCATTGATGTCCTCAAATTTCATCTCGTGTGTCACAAATTTATCCAACTCAAGCTCGTTTTTCATGTAGCGTTCAAGAAGAATAGGAATGTGTGACTTAGCTTTTAAACCACCAAACAACGCACCCACTAGAGTCCTCCCATTGTGAAGAACATCAGACGAGTGTAAACAAATTTGTGAACCTGGCTTATCCACCCCTAAAGTTATCGTCTTTCCCCATCCCTAATTGATTGTAGAAAAAGTTAGAATATCTGAATCTTTACTTTCGTTCTCAGCGTGAATCAGTGCAACCATACCTTTCTGCAGCAAGCATAAGCTTCTTGAACCAAAGAACTGTTTCCAACACATTCGAAGCAATAATCTGCTCCCCCACCAGTCATCTCATTGATCACCTAAACACAAAGAGAAAATATTTAGATGTTTGTCCATTTCTATTAACACAATTGTTAAGTGTCATTACCTCGCTCACACGCTTATTTTCACATGTCATCGAGTTTACAAACTCAGTTATTCCAAATTTTTTGCCTTCAAAACGATGAGGTTTATAAGAATGTATGGTAAATCTGCTATTCATAAACAAATAATGATTTAAAGCTTTTAGCAAGATAACTATCAATTAAGAAAATAACTAACCAACTTGAAATTTGGCAGAATTTATATCCACACCAATGATTCGAGAGGCACCACAAAATCTTGCACCCTCTGCAACCTAAAAATGTACAAACCCTTACCAGTCTCAGCACCACAAAATCAAAATAACACATTACTGAAAATTGTGATTTTACCCCTAGACCGATAGAACCAAGTCCAAAAATCACAACAGTTGATCCTTGTTCAACTTGAGCAGTCTTCCAAGCAGCACCAACACCTAAAGAAAACTCATGCATTTCATTAGAAATCAAAAGAAATACCAAATCGTTCTTATAATTTTAATGACTTACCAGCAGAGATTCCACAGGTGAGGAGACAAGCACGACCAGGAGGAATAGAAGAATCAATCTTAACGATGTTAGCAACATCAAGAACAGTATATTCGCTGAAGCTGGAGACGTTTAAGAAATGGTACAGAGTGTTGCCATTGAGGTCAGTGAATCTACTGGAGTTTTCGTATCTTGGCATCCATGGTGATACATTGAAGGGAAATCTGCTGCATAAGTTGCTACGGTTAGATTTACAGTCAACACAATCGCCACAGTCCGACATGAACGTCGGCAGTACCGTGTCTCCTTCAACTACTTCCTTCACGTTTTGACCCACACTCTCCACAACTCTGTTTATTCACATTTCACTTACATCATATTCTCAAAATAAAAATTGATATTTTAAAAACCTATGAAACTTCATAACTTTGGAACAATTTGGTTTCGGCATTTTAATCAAAATCTAACCAAAATCTTCATATCATTAAATTATTGAGTTTTAAATCCCATGTAAAATTTTTGGTTAATACCTTTTACGGAGGGGGGGGGGGGGTTTTGNTGCTAAAATAAATTTGAAAATTTGGTTTTTGAGCAAAGTAATGTCAATCATTAAGTGTTGACAAAAAAGTAGTAGCAATTACCCGTTTGAGTGTAAATCAATATAATTTACATGGATTTTAAATTAGCTAAATAAACCAATTAATATAATTTAGAACAAATAATTCTGAATATAAATCCATATTAATAATAAAAATTTTAAAAGAAACAAGTATGCATATTTTAAAGTTTAAATTTTCAAGTCAATGTAAGAAGATCAGTAAAACAAGAACTAAGAATAGAGTTCCATGTAATTTTGTATATATAGTAGGTACAAGAAGAAGAATAATTAAAATATCTTTTATACGTGTTTATCGTTCAAAACCTCGGGCGCTTAGCCGATTAATCGGCATCTAGGCGCTTGGCAGAGAGTCGCCATGGTGAAAAGGTGCGAATCCGAGAGGCTAGGCGTTCATCCCGCTTAATCCCGCCTAGGTCCACTTAATCCTGCTTAGATTCGCGTAATCCCGTATAAGCCTTGTTTTTTTAATCGTATGTTCCAATTGATCTGTTATTTACTTATCATTGCAGGTATATAAACATATAAGCTGATTCTTATTATATTTTTTCAATTCATGGTGATTACTTAATATTTAATGATGAAAAATATGAAGATTTGCAATTCTTTTAATTATTATTTTTTGTTTTGAAAATCAAGTCAATCTATTTTATGTATTCCATGAATTATAATTTATTTTATACCTTTTGTATTAGATGTATAATGAAATGAATAGAAGACTTATATATATATGTTTGATCTCACATAATTTATCTATGACCCTTATATAAAATTGTGTATACAAAATTTTAATTTACTTGTTTTATATTAAACATGTTATATATATTAAATCAAATAAAAAATTAGTCTCCGCATACTTTCCCATTGATCTCTGATTTTTCAATAAATCAAGGTCTATAGCAACTGCTTGACTAGTGCCTAGCGTGGTTCCAAACATGGATTTTGACTAATCAATTTTATTTTACTTTTGTAA
Source organism: Sisymbrium altissimum (assembly GCA_900406495.1). NCBI lineage: Eukaryota > Viridiplantae > Streptophyta > Magnoliopsida > Brassicales > Brassicaceae > Sisymbrium > Sisymbrium altissimum. The sequence goes on from OVBI01000809.1 coordinate 6,493, forward strand.
TAAAGTTGCCAAAAATTGATTGAACCAATGATTTTTAAAACTAAATCTGAATATTTTAAATTAATTAATTAATATTGAATAATATTAAAGGGAAAAACGCACACGAACCATGGAATACAACAAGTGTGTTATGTTAAAAAAGATAGAATAAACTTTTTTTTTATATGTGTGTTATTTATATTAAATCCGTCCCACTAATTTAATTTAGGCTCTGAATGATAACTGTGTTTTTGATAATATGGATAAAGCAGATTAAAAATATGGTACAGTTTAACTGTGGTACGTGCATTATGTGGAACATGCGATTTTTATATATAATAATATTTGATTGGTGAAAAAATAGTTTTCGGTGCAAAATCTATATATATAGAGTAATATATACTCCCTCCTCCTTTAGTCATGTCAAAATTTTGATACATCAACTCTTTATTTAATTAATTTTAACTTTTTATGATTCTACTTTAATTTTTATTATAATTATGTATATTTAATAGCATATAAGAAAATATAAAAAGACAATGTAAGAAACCAAATCTGATATACAATATTATCTATTAAATGTAATAGTATTAATATTATTGATCTATACAATAAAGAAATTTGAAAGACATCTCCTTCAAAAACATAGAAGAATATATATGATATATAATATTATCTATTAAATATAATAGCATTAATATGTTTGATTTGAAAATTGAAAGAAAGTTTCTTAAGAACCATAACTTATATAGAAATTTGAAAGACATATCTTTAGAAAACATAACTTATGTAAAAATATTTAAAAATATAGAATAACTAATTACTTTTAAAACAGAAAAGTTAAAAAAGAATAAAATGGTACATATACATAAAATTTAGAAATATCATCAAATAAAAGTATAAAAAACATAGGAAAAGTGACCACGAAATTTTGACGAAATGAAAAAAAAAAGTCACATTTAAAAAATATATCTTATAAAATAGTAACAATCAAACAATAATTTTAAATGTACAAATATCAATTAAAAGAATTTTTGATACATCACACTATTTAAATCATAAAATAAAAAATGATATTTCATTTTAAAGTGAAAAAAATCAAAAATGGATATTGAGAGAATAAAATGACAATAATAGAAAAAAACGAAAATGGACCTGAATTTGTTAAAATAATATAAATTAAATTTTTATTGGACTAATATAATGTGTTTTTAAAAATGTATATACCAAAAAAATAAGAAAAGTAACAAAAAAATAAAATTAATATAATAAAAAATAATAATCCGCACGAAACGCGAAAATTCTCTAATAAAAAATAAAAACTAAATAAACCCCACATATACAACAACCGTCCCGCACCGTTGTTCCCAATCACAACCTATATATCTCTTGTATTTCTTTTTAATCCTCATAATAAACACTTTATCTCCTAATTAATACATTTTACAATCGTAGAAACCAAACGATAAGGTAGAAAGAAAGAAAAAGACACCAAATATGGACATTCAAACTTTCTGTTTTGTTTTGTTGGTTATTTAACTTTTTCATTAATTTTAAAATTTTATGCAAGTCTTTTTTTTTTCAACAAACATATGTAACTAAAACATAATTTAATAAAAAAATCTTTAATCTAGTTTATTGGTACCAAGTCAGCATCAAAAACTTCTTAAATGAAAATTGAAAACTTCTGAAAAAAAATCTTTAATCCAATTTATCTGCTTTTGCATTCTTTGTACGTGGAATAAGTTTGATGGAAAATAGATTGAAAAACTCATTCCATATATGAAATTGTTCTATGTGTATCGTGAAAGCCAAACAATCCTCCAAGTTAGATACAATCTTAACTAGGTCAGAACAATCCATAACAAAAAAATTCCTTTATGCAACTCTGATTTGTTTTTAAAATATTGGTTTTACAATATATGTAATTTTGCTATTTTGGTTTCCTTTGATTTTGAAATTTTTTTTTTTTTGAAGAAGAAGAAGATTTGTCTCAAGGTACGTTTTTCATTCCTCTCAGTTTCATGTTTGAATGTAAAGCAGTTTTTCTATCAGTATTAGATTCTGTCCTTGTAATTTTAAGTTTTTGTAACTATGTTTATCAGGTCGAGTTAGCCAATCCATTTAGTTGATGTAATAGACTTATTTATTTATTTATTTTGTAAAATGTTAAATTTTATATCATCTTAAAATTTGTAATTTAATTTACATTTGAAAAAAATTATAAATGAATACCAAGTTATAATAGAAAAAAGGAAACATACTAATTCTGACAAAATAGTCACATGATGTAGCATATCTAGGAGATCTCTGACGAAAAAACACGATTCCAAACAAAAAGCTTGGAAAATTACATTGTAGTCGCAGTTCCTATGAACTAGGATCCTCATCCTTGTTGCCACGAGCACTGTTTTCTAAGACTAGCTATCAAACCTCCTATAATGTATGTGCCTCTAGCTTCTCTGAAGAATAACACAAAAACAAAACCATAACAACGGAAAATCCTACATCTGAGGGCACATGAGCATTTACGGACAGCCAAAAATATATCTCTGACTTCCATTCTCGAGCTTGACAGGCAATGAGAATCATCTCCCACTGGTGTAAAAACATCACCGAGAGCAGGAGCACTGTCTCAATTTGATACCAAGTAACCACCATAATTTAAGGCATTCTTAGAATCTTTGAAATGAAGCCACAAAAAATCAAACACGGACCAGAGGATGTGGATGGAGTCACCGAAACCAAGAACATACCAGAGAAAAAGAGGGAGTGTAAACAACAACAGAATATACATGCAGTGCGAGAACCATTTGCCACATCTCCAAGTATAATCGAGAGGGAAGCCGTTTGCTAACTGATGATGTTGGAGGCGTACTCGAACGAATGAGCACCACCACAGAGAACCAAAAGGACACACGATTCCAAACCTCCATTGTATCCCCAATGAACTGCAGACAAAGAAATGTGTCACCATTGTTGTCAGAGAACGACCACAACCACTGCAAAATCTCATCCTACCTATCTGGATCAACCATCAGCATTGAAGAAAACCTTAGATCCAATTTGGTGAGAAAGAAACCCTCTACACAACCACAAAAGGACCACGACCAATCAGAAGTCTTCAATTGTCACAGCACAAAGCCTCTGATGATGACAATAAGCAAGCTGGAGCCAGAGGGAATGCCTCTACGAAGAGACAGCAGCACACAAAACCAAAGCGTCTACCGTCCATGAGCAGGAGATATCAATTGGAGAAACTACCTCTACACAACTGCTAAGCCACCACCACAAGTTGTCATATCAAAAACCACTTGAGACCCCTGAACCAGGATGAGAGACACTCTTCACTGCCAGAAAAGCACCATCACCAAAATAAGGAGAGAGTTAGAAGAACGGAAGTCCTCACACGACAATGGATAAAGCTGAACACCAGAGGTAAAAGCAGATCAAGGGTTTGCATTGCAAAAAAAAAAAATCACTTTTTGGAGGAGAAAAAGGGGTGCATGATCTCTTTTTTTTTTGGGCTAACTGGTCACTAACCAAGGAAAGAGCTAAGCTCGCCAACTTCCATGGAGTGAAGAATGGGCAAGCTTAACCTCAGTCTAAGGACAAAACCAGGTTGCCATTTTCCCATGTGAACAATTAGGCAAGCCAAAAACCATCCAAGCATTGATACCAGGTCGCCAACTTTCCTTGGGGAAGATTGAGCGAGCTGAAAACTCTTCAGAACACTATAGCCAGCTCGCTAACTTCCCTAGAGGATGAAATGAGTGAGTTGAGACCATCATGAAACTATTCACAGCTCGCCAACTTTCTTAGAGGATAAAATGGGAGAGCTGAGACCATCAGGACACTAGTCACAGCTCATCAACTTCCTAGAGGATGATATGGGCGAGTTGAGACCATCATGACACAAGTCACAGCTCACCAACTTCCCTAGAGGATGAAATGGGCGAGCTAAGACCATCAGAACACTTCTTACAGCTCGCCAACTTCCCTAGAGGATGAAATGGGCGAGCTGAGACCATCAGAACACTGCTCACAGCTCGTCAATTTCCCTACATGGAAAGCAGCAAGCTGAAAACATGCCTAGGAGCTCGCCCACTTCCTCTCACAAGAAATGGCGATCTCAACTCAACACAAAACAGGCGATCTGCTCTTTTTTACATGCATCTATTTCTTGTCTTGACTGAACCGGTGAGCTGAAGGTTTATCCCGGACTTTCCTACCTTTGTAACAGTGTTCACGTACTGTTCATGGCACTGTTCATAAACCGAGAAAAGGCCCAAAAGGAATGGCAAGCTGAAGTTATTAAGACTTTGTCGAAGGCGAGCAGGATCGGGAAAAAGACCAAACAACAGTGTGCTGAGAAGTTGGACCGCAGACCAAGCCCAGGCCCAAGCCCGTCATAATTTACTGTAGTCGGTGAGCTCATGAGTTTAACAGCATCCCACATTGCTAATAGTATTCCTCAGCACCCTTAAGTCTCAATTCTAAATCATAAAATCTAAACTTCAAACCTTAATTGTAGAATCGTAACCCCGAGTTGATTAGTGTATATTATACCGCATAAAACTTATTCATTAACATAAAGATTTTTTTTTTAACCTTTACAAAATTTTGGAGATCTTTATATTTATGTAAATATTGACTTGTACCCTGTAAAAATATTGTTCATTTTTATTTTTTATGTGTCAATTTTTTTATTATTATTAACTTTTGAATACAGAAAGTTAGTCTAATTGTAATATTGTCAGATTTCCCAAAAGACCCATAATATTCTACGGCAAACAAAAAAAGAACCATCTATTTTAATAATAATCGTCCATCGACGTTAATTTACGTAAGTTTTAAAAATTTGATGTTATCTATTTACATAAACTTTTGTGTATTCACATAAAGTTTGAAATATTGACCATGTAAATATATTATTCATCTTCTTTATTTTATTTTTCGTGAAAAGATTTTCTCACAATTAATCCTTATATATATCCCTATGTATAAACATCTATTCTATTTTCAAATATGAAAAAAAACTTCCCTAACCTAGGTACAGTTTTCTCCCAAAATCCATCTTGTTCCATCCATGGATTTACGAAGTGACATCATCTCCAAAATTATCAAACGATACCATGAACATTGTTTCCGGAGAGTTTCACGAGATCGTATAAACATGAATCTTGAGAGAACGAGGAAAGATGAAGAATTTTGTGTTAGACAAAATATGGAAATTGGCGTTTACTTGAGATGGTGAACTGGAGAGATTTTGATTGTGCTAGTCTTCGAATATAAAGATTCTCTGTCAGACTCACTAATCGTATGCAAATGCCATTAAAAAGAAAGACAAGAGTTAAAGAGTAAAATTCAGAAGCAGAAGAGTTACTTTATACTAATCCGTTTGAAAAAGGTTAGTTCTACATATTAAGCGGTCAAACGGAGTTATATCATGTAATTCTCCTTGATTTAACATAGATAATTTGTTTTTGATATGTGTATTAAATAAATTTTATTTTTGGATAGATTTTGACTCCAAAAAAGTTTGGGTAAAAGACGGTAAAATTGTTTTTATAATCAGAATTGCGAAAAATGTTTTTTGTTTTTTTCTGTAATTGTTGTTTATTTTGAAACATAATACTCATAAAATATCTGTTTATGCAATATATTCAATAAAATATGTTGACAAAAAAAGTTAGAGAATAAAATATTTAAAAAGTGATATTAGTTAATATCATTAGATAATTTAAAAATTAAGAAAATAATATAGATAATAAAATAACATTATCAAAAACACTGTTTATCAACAATAAATTATTCTATTTCGTTATATGATAACTCCAATATCAAATAACATTAATGTGTTATTACTATAATATTGAATATTTTTATCACGTTAAATATTATTAGCATTTTATAACTATCTTATTAGACAATAATATTATTAGCACATAAATATTATTAACACGTAAATTTTATATATAACTTCAATATCAGATAATTTTTGAAGTATTGGATGTTACATAATATGCAATTTCTCATATCTAGAAAACGTTAGGTGATTAAAATTGAATAGACTAACCCTATCGCTTCGTGGCCAAGAATCCTGGGAAAGCAGGCTGGAGGAATCTGCGTAAATAGCCAATGACAAGGATTTGTAAAATCTAACATCTATTTGATTTTTAAGTAAAATCTAACATCTAAGTGTCCAGTATCGACGACCACAATATATAAATCCGATTTTTTCTTTTGTGTGTGGGGCAATCCGATTTTTATAATACTCAATACAATACTATCTGTGTTTTTAAGTAATATATCAAATAGATATTGAAGAAAAAAAATAGTTAAAATCATGAATCATAAAAAAGAGAAGAAGAAAGGGTATACTTGGAGTTTCGAGAAGGTGATGTCGCAATGACATATAGTTGTGCAAATGATTCGGATCCGAACCTCGTAAGACTGTGGTGGCGCAACCAAGATTTCTTCCATCACCAGCGGCTCTCCGGCCTTCCTACAAACCGCCGCTGCCATAGAAACGTAAAGTTAATGCCGGTCAATGAAAGAGACAACTGGTATGGAGAAGCTCTCCTCTTCACTAACCTTTGCAACGAATCGGTTTAAGTGAAGGCTTAACGCCGGAGGAATTGCTGCTTTCCATTTCAATTACTGGCTTTGTTTGGAGAGTCACAGTTTGCAAGCGCGTTGCCGTATTTGCATATACTCATTAACATTTAATTTATTTTTGTATTTGTATTATGTGTCTGTATCTGCATTCGGTGCATTTAAAACTTCCTCTACCGCACCGGATTTTTTTTTTTGTCGGCAACTGAATTTTCATTTAAAACGTTTTTGTATACAAATGCCTTGACCCAACTTGTTCCAAGTTACAACAACAAGATAAGAAAAAAGATAACAGAATGAGTGACATATGCGTCCTACACGTATCGACAGCAAAGCCCTAAAACCATAGACGCTGCGCAACTCTCCGAGGGTTAATCCGTCAAGCCAGAATTCTGGTGAAACTTTCACAAAGCTCAAGAAAAAAATCGACTGGTTTAGATCCAAAAAATGCTAACCAGCTCCTCAAAAGAGATAGATCTAAAACCAAGTTTGAATCAAAACATATTTCAAAAAGGAAAAAAAATGTTTGAATAAAAAATCCACACCTCTATATGTTGACACCACCTATCACCACTAGCTCTATAGAACTCGAACAATAATGTAAAGATCACAAAGTTAAAAAGAATATATCTCCTATTATTAGGTCTACAAAATCTGTCAACAATAAATCTCTCAAACTCACTCTCAAATCATAAGGGATACCACAATTCAACGACTCCTTATATATACAAACACCTTTGACAAAACTTACTTTTTTTTTATTAAAACCAATTTCCTTTTCTTATAGTTTACTAATCTTATAATGTTTAGATAATTGATTTTCCAGTGCTCATGCTCACGGATATCAATATTTATAAAATAACGAAATCAAAATTATTAACTAGTGTTTCGTTTTTTTATAAGTTTAATTTGTTTTGTTAATTATATATATATATTAAATAATCTTATGATATTATCTTAATTAAACCTATGATTTTTGGTAGAAGAATTTAGACCGGTTTTGTTATTCATTTCTTTGGATTTATTAAGTGGCATATATTCTTCTCAATTGAAGTTAATTATCTTTTTTGGTTCTATTTAGGCCAAATTTGGATTTTTTCTATTTTCGTAAGAATTTTTCTAATTTGATATATGTTGTTTTGGAAAAAAAATTAAAAAACATAAGTATAAATCAGTTCCGATTTGCATAAATGAACCAAACCATTAATTTTTAAAAAGTTCATATTACAAAAATAGAAATTGGTTAATATTTATTTTATTTGCTTATAGTTTTAAATTTTTATGTAATTTATATGTATGAAAAGTAAATAAAATATTTTTTTTTAATTTTATATTGATATCTTAATTAGAAATGTGATTTCATATAACATTTTAGAACTGTCATTTTTTGGTATATAAGAATATATAAATATATATATATTTTGAAAAATTATTATATCCTTTTATCTCATAAATTTAAAATCTTTGGATCAGTCCTTTTTTGGGTATATTATAAAGTTAATAAAATATTATTTTAATGTATGTTTTTATCTTAATTATATATGTGATTTCATGTATAAATTTTTATTTCAGTCAGTTTTTTATTTTGGTATATTGAATTACAAAAAGAATGAAATTAAACCCATTTGTTATTTCATCCTAATTAGGGTTAGATCAGATTTTGTTTTCAGAATTCATTAAGTTTGATTTTTTTAATTAGATTTATAAGTTTATTTACGAAAATTTTATATAATTTTATATATGTTTTTGGAAAAAATTAGGAAATATACTACAATGTTGATTGCTTCATCGCATAAGTAACTAAACTGATAATTTTTAGAAATTTATAAACATATTGTTAGAATTATATTTTGAAATTAGTTTTTATACTAGGATTTTATCCGTTCTTTATGCGGGGTTAAGTTTTTTAACCCGTATTTACGCAGAATAGCGATATTGTTTTAAAAAAAGTTATTTTATAAAAATTATATTATTAAAATTGAATTTAAAATAATATTATTGTATTTAAAAATATTATGATAGAGAACCATTTAGCATTTATATTCACTTTATCATGATAAATAAGTATATGATGAATACAAAATCCTTACACATTGTTTGATTATACAATACTTTTACACATTTTAAAATCAAATAATAAATCCATGTTTGTGCAAGGCAAATTTCTATATTGCTTTTTTAAGTTTAATATCAAACTTTTTGGATAAAAATTACTAATAAAATATGATGCATTTTAGATAAAAGGTATTAATATAATATATATGGTTCTTAATAAAAAGACATAATCATATATAGTAGGAAAATTTGGTTGAGTATATAATTTGTTTTTTAGCTTGTTGTGAAAACTTTAGAATTAAATTGAAAATCTTTCAGTTAAATTTTTTTTTCAACCAGTTAAATATTTTTATTTGGAAAAAATCTAAATGATTTGAATTGAGAATCTTCTAATAAGTTTTTTTCATTAATATAAAATTTTATTAATTAAATTGTATATCTATAACTGTTTATATTTATTATTAAGATTTAGTTTATGAAGTATTAATTACTAAAAACTAATTTGAAAAAAAATTAAAACTTTTCGTAAAATAATTTAGGTGATGATAACCGAAAAAAAAATTTCATTATTTTTAAAAGAAAGTATATTATATATTTATTTCTTAGTTTTGGAAAGTAAATCTTAGAATCTTTCCTAAATTTTGGTAGTTAGAATATAATAAACATTGGAAGAAAATGCAAAGATTGCTATAAAATGTGTTGCCAAACAAAAAATAATGGCATGACTATAAATAAAAGTTTTTTTTTAAGTAATTTTTAATGTACTTCTCAATTAATATTAGTATAGATAGATATAATAATAAATATTATTTCCTTTTCTAATATGATTTAAAAAAGACTTTTCCTTTTTGAATTTTCGTTTTTCATATATTTCAAAAAATATTCTATGTTTCAAGTTATATATTTTTATTAATGTGATTTGGATAAAATTTACTAAACAAAATAATTAAAATAAAAAGGTTTAATAATGGGAATCCAATATAATAATGAAATTAATTAAGGGTATCTCTGTAATCGATTTTGGTGAGAATAAACGTGAGCAAAACACATATGAAACTGAATTCTCAAATTATATTATAGAGATCTCCTAAACATATCTTTTAATCCTAATCTCTCTAGGATTACTTCAAGCTTAATCCAACATTATCCTCATTAAGCTTGAACTCGGTTTTCTCCAAGCCTTGAACAACAAAGAGATCTCTCATCTCTTTAAACTTAATCCTTCCAAGTGCTTTCATTAATATGTCCGTCTTTTGTTTATTTATAGGAACATGTTCTACCTCAATATGCCCACTCTCTACCATTACAGGAATATTGAGTTTTTTTATAGCATCTGAAAACGCTATCTAATGATACAAAAATATTTTGATAAGTGTTGTATCATCGCCCATCATAATAGGTCCGTCACTTTAGATAGCTATTTCTTGAGATGCTATCGTATAGTCATACACTATAGAACTTTTGTCAATTATATAATATATAATATAGCATATTTTGTGTTATTAACAACAGTATTAACAGCTTTTTTAAAATGCAATTTATATTTAATATACATTTTTAAATAAATATTTATAAATTTATAATTATTGTTTTTCACTGACTTCTTTCGATATATATATCATTTGGATCTACAAAAGAAATTACATGAAAAAAAAAAAATTACATTTAACTGTCATAAAGATACATTAGTTTAACTAAGATAAGAAAAACCATTATGTCTTGTACTTATGTCACAAACAAATAGTCTCACATGAATATAATTAGATTATTAGGGTAAGCCACTGTGGTTCCTACTGTATCAGTTATGACTTGAACTTTAGAATTTGGTCTCCATACTCGTGCAGCATTTGAAACCTCTATCCAAACCTTACTAGCATTAGGACCTAAAGGGATAAAATGGACCTTGTCTGCTGGATCAGTTGAACAAATACAATCTACTGCAACACTCTGCCCAGAGTTATCAGAATCTAATAAAATGCATTTCTTTTAAGCGCCTTTGCTTGTACCATTACTGTTACTACCACTCTAGTAGTCCAAATTATAAACACATTCATCATCATAACATCACGGCAAAATAAACAAATCAAGAGAAGAAATATAGTACGTCAGCGCATCAATTCTTTTATTGATTTTACATAGTATGTTTGTTTTATATCTATTTTATAAAGATATATTGTTTTCTACAGATTATATAAAATTTATTTTCCTACTTAAATCCTTAAAAATAAAAAAATTTCTAATTTTCCTTATAAATATAAATATTTTAATAGTAATTTTCTAATTTTTTAAAAATAATTCAAACCAAAATGATTACAAATATTATTTTAAAAGGAATTGTAATAAATATTTTCAAAAAAAATATAATTTAATAGAAATTTTATGAAATATTTTTTTAGTTGTAAGATATATATATCTGAATATTTTCAGATGATTTTAAAAAATTTATTTATTTATAAATTACATTTTAGTTTTATATGGTATAATAATATTTAAAATTAAACTTAAAACTTTTCTTTAAGTTATAGACTTTACTTTTTAGAATATTTATTATTTTATGGATTTTTCAAACTCTTTTAACTATAGTCTACAGATTACAAAAAGTTTTTAATAATTTAATATAAATTTTAATATTAATTTCTATTACCCGTTTATTAGGGTAGTTATTACTAAAGCCCAACATTTTGTAAACGTAAATGAGTCTAAAGTGGGCCGATAAAGGAGTTTCCCAAATGATCTTTGAATTTTGACCACTGCGTATATCCGCTAATATCACGACTGGATATGTGATAACACACGTAGACGAACCTCTAACAATCATTCGACCTTCTGTCTTCTGTCTAAAGCCTTCCTTCAAACAAAATTCCGATTTACACAGAAACAAAGAAACCTCCTTTACAATTATCAAAGCTTCTTACTTTCTTCCAATGGCGACTTCATGTTCGAATCCGTTATTACTTTCCTCGAATTTCCTCGGTACCCAGATCATAATCTCAGCTCCAACCCCAAAAACCACAACAAAGCCAAAACCATCGATTCCTTTCTCTGTCTTCTCCCAAAGAAACAAGAAGCTAATGAAATCATTACCATCTCAAGCTGCGTTAGCGACTCTACTATTCTCATCGGTGTCTCCTCCTTCGTTAGCAGTCAACGAACCGAACACGGTGGCTCAACCTCCTGCACCGACAATCACAGTCGAAGCTCCGGCGATTACTCCGTCAGCGTTTGGTCAAAGCGTGTTGAAGACAGCACCGAGTCCTCAAACTCAACCATCAGATCTCCCAGACGGAACACAGTGGCGATACAGTGAGTTTCTCAACGCTGTTAAGAAAGGTAGAGTAGAGAGAGTGAAGTTCAGTAAAGACGGTTCCGTTCTTCAGCTTACAGCTGTCGATGGACGTCGTGCTACAGTCATTGTCCCTAACGATCCGGACCTTATAGACATCTTGGCAATGAACGGAGTTGATATTTCGGTTTCGGAAGGAGAGTCTGGTAACGGGTTGTTTGATTTCATTGGTAATTTGCTCTTCCCTTTGTTAGCATTTGGTGGGTTGTTCTATCTCTTCCGTGGAGGTCAAGGTGGTGCAGGAGGTCCAGGAGGTTTAGGTGGTCCGATGGATTTCGGAAGATCGAAGTCTAAGTTTCAGGAAGTGCCTGAAACTGGAGTAACATTTGGGGATGTTGCAGGAGCTGATCAAGCTAAGCTTGAGTTACAAGAAGTGGTTGATTTCTTGAAGAATCCAGATAAGTATACAGCTTTAGGAGCTAAGATACCTAAAGGGTGTTTGTTGGTTGGTCCACCGGGTACAGGGAAGACGCTTTTGGCTAGAGCTGTTGCTGGAGAAGCTGGAGTGCCATTCTTCTCTTGTGCTGCTTCTGAGTTTGTTGAGCTTTTCGTTGGTGTTGGTGCTTCTAGGGTTAGGGATTTGTTTGAGAAGGCTAAGGCGAAAGCTCCTTGTATTGTTTTTATAGATGAGATTGATGCTGTTGGTAGGCAAAGAGGAGCTGGTATGGGAGGTGGGAATGATGAGAGAGAACAGACCATTAATCAGCTTTTGACTGAGATGGATGGCTTTTCTGGTAATTCTGGTGTCATTGTCTTGGCTGCCACCAATAGACCGGATGTTCTTGACTCTGCGCTTCTTAGACCGGGAAGATTCGACCGGCAAGTCACTGTGGATAGGCCTGATGTCGCTGGCAGAGTCAAAATCCTTCAGGTTCGTTCTTGTTGAGCCAAACAATGGAGAGATAACCTGATGTGCATCTTTGTTGTTGTGAAGGTCCCGTGTTCGAGACATGTGAATAATGATTGTTTTGTTTATTGTAGGTGCATTCTAGAGGGAAGGCGATTGGTAAGGATGTGGATTATGAGAAGGTGGCAAGGAGAACTCCGGGTTTCACCGGTGCGGATTTGCAGAACCTGATGAATGAAGCTGCGATTCTTGCGGCTAGACGTGAGCTTAAGGAGATAAGCAAGGACGAAATATCCGATGCTCTTGAGCGGATCATTGCTGGACCTGAGAAGAAGAATGCTGTTGTTTCTGATGAGAAGAAAAGACTTGTTGCTTATCATGGTTAGATATTACAGATTCAAGTTTCTCTTTTTCTTTTTGTGTTGATAACTCAGTCTATAATACAAATTGGAATTTGTAGAGGCTGGACATGCTTTAGTCGGTGCACTTATGCCTGAGTATGACCCAGTGGCTAAGATATCGATTATTCCCCGTGGTCAAGCTGGTGGGCTCACTTTTTTTGCCCCTAGCGAGGAGAGACTTGAGTCTGGATTGTATAGCAGAAGCTACCTTGAGAATCAAATGGCTGTTGCACTCGGTGGAAGGTTAGTTTCCTAACTGAAAAGCGGTGGTTTTCGATATACAAGAATAGGGTCCAATTGTTAAACTTTCTTTATTATGTTTTGGCTATTGTAGGGTTGCTGAAGAGGTGATCTTTGGTGACGAGAATGTGACGACTGGAGCATCTAATGATTTCATGCAGGTGTCGCGGGTGGCTCGCCAAATGGTTGAGAGATTCGGCTTCAGCAAGAAGATTGGACAAGTTGCTGTTGGTGGAGCAGGAGGAAACCCTTTCTTGGGCCAACAAGTATATAAACAAACTCGATACTCGGTTTCATCATTTAGTGTGGTGTTTCCAACTCTAAGACTAGTTATTTCTGTTGTTTATGTTATTTGGCAGATGTCATCACAGAAGGATTACTCGATGGCAACGGCGGATATTGTGGATGCCGAAGTGAGAGAGCTGGTGGAGAAAGCATACGCGAGGGCCAAGCAGATCATAACAACTCAAATTGATATCCTCCACAAGCTTGCGCAGCTCCTGATTGAGAAAGAAACTGTGGATGGAGAAGAGTTCATGAGTCTTTTCATTGATGGACAAGCTGAGTTGTATGTTTCTTGAGCCTTAGTTCAACTTATTGGCTTGTAATACCATTTAATTAGCTTCAATGTATTATACATACTGTATGTTAATATACGTTGACTGGTACAGAGATGCTTCAAAAGAGAGTTGCGACTGATATGTTTCGTTGCAAAAATATTATCACACCAATCGCCGCAAACTCTCGATTATTTTCTGCCATTATACCATAGCACAAATCCTTGCAAACTAACCCTAAAAGTTTGGGGGAGAAGTAAGCAAATAAGCTACAAATTTTTTACTGCTTTACATGTTCGCTTCTGACGATGGCACGTGGAATGAATGAATACGTGTATGAAAGCCACTTCCAATACAAATAGATCAGACCACTCGGTGTCGGTTCAAGAAACAAGTGATAATGGAAGAAGAGCAGAAGAAAGAGAAAGGGAGCAATATGTCCGAACCGCGTCAGCACCAGCCACCGTATATTTCCCAGTTGCAGCCGGTGACGGACGAAGCTTACGGAGGTGGGCTTTATGGTCGGGATGACGAAATAGAGAAGGATGCCAAGACTGTAGAGAGAGATGCAAAAAATATAGAGAAAGAACCTCAGCAGCATAACCGACCGGCTAGCGAGACACAGAGTGCAGATGGGCCTGACGAGGCAAATACAATGAAGTCAAAGCAGAAGCAACCACCTTCTTCCGGTGATCGAGACATTGATGTTACTGGCCAATCTTACATTCAATAATGACTGATGAATCATGGAAGAAGTGTTAAGAGTACCAAGCACTGTACTATATTTGGTAATGCTCTTTTTAATTTCTTTACGGTCTTTTTACTAGAGCGAGTTGGAAACGAAGACACTTTCGACATGATGTAACATACCAATCTAAACGAAATCAATATACAAGCATTTCAGAAAATATAAGTATCGTTTTTGGAGAATGAGCACTTAAATACAACCAAGAGACTTTTTTTTAGTACCAACTTCGGAGACTACATAGACCAAAGCTGTTTAGATTTGCCAAGTATTATTATTACCACACATGATATGATTTTATTTACCAATGCATATAATCAGAAACCAATTAGACAATATTACAACATAGTTTTAGGTACTAGATCACAACCACACTACCATAAAAACCTGTGCCGGTTCTGAGGGCAAGCAAAGGAAGCATGTGTTTCCAGCCCCATTTATATTAAGTAATATTTCGGTCTCATAATTCTTAAAATAGTTTTTAGTTAAGTTGGTTATGTGCTTTTATATGATGATAAGAAGTTTGGGGTTCGAATACTATACACTACTTTTTAATTTTTTTTTTAAATCTTTTTTGGGTTTACAGCCTATATATTCTCTGGGCCGGCACTAATAAAAACTAAGATAAAATATATTTTTCCATACATTATAATTTGAGAATATATTAAATGTAGTTTATATATTAAGTTTAGAGTACAGTTAAAAAATTTTAATATAAAATATGGTATAACTGATTAAATTTAAAAACTAACAAAATATAATTTTATTAAAAAAATATACAATTAAAAAATTGGTACAACTCTTTATTAAAAAATTATTAAATATCAGTGCACATTTTTTATTTAATGGTGCATGTTTTTTTATACATTTTAAATACTAATTATACTTAATATTTCTATTTGTATTTATTAGAAATTCAACATAAACACGTAATTATACTTAACATTTTTAATTGCACGTAAAATTCTACACAAAAAGCCTCCATTTATACATAAATATTTCTAATTGTACTTTTTATACATTCAATATAAGTACTTAATATTTTTATTGATACCTAAAATTTAATACAAAATTTTTTTCAAAAACCATAAAAACATTCCATAATCTTCAAATTATTCCATAAATAATACAACAACTAACACTAATATGAATCTTATATAATAACATAAGGTTTTTTTTACCAACTTTCAACGTGAAGGTTTGCGATTCTTTCTATATCATCTAAAAAATGTCCAACTTGTTAAATAATGTGATTAATCATCATTTTTATCATAGATAATGTATAACTAGTTATCACTAAGTGTCATATTATTATATGAGTCATTTTGTAAGGAGATTAGTCATATTTTAGGTGTCATAATTATAATCTCTTTTTAACTTTTATAAATAAGAGGTTTATAAAGATATAAAATTATAAGTGTGAGTTGAATAAAATCACAAGTAATACTACTCATTAACAGTCTTATCTATTTTTTTAAACATATCACTAAAATTCTATTCTATTATAATATTTTATTATAATATTTCATAACATGTTATCCATATAATCGTCTTTCTATCTATTTATATAATAGAAAGAAAGACTCTACCTTCTCCAAACTGATCGTTATAGTAGGCTATGTCTTTACAACTGTGATCACATGATACACTATGTCACATCATATAATATTTTATAGAATTGATAGTTGAAACCTCCTCCTTGATTAAATATTTATGGAGTGGTAGGTTAAATACTTCCTTAATCATTTTATGAAGTGGAAGGTTATAAACCTTATAGTTTCTTGATCATTTTAATAGAATGGTAGGATAAGCCTCTTTTTTAATCATATTTTATAGAGTTGATGACTAAACCTCTTCTTTGATTAATAATATGTGAAGTTGAAGGTTATGTCTCTTCATTGAATTTATAGTAGGCAATGTTTCTTCGATCTATGGACTGGAAGATTATGTCTCTTCTTTTGAATTTATGGTAAGCGATGCCTCCTCAATTAATTTAATTCTGTAATATAAATTCTGTATTTAAATTATGTCTTTCAATTTCTGTATTTAAGTTCTGCAATTTAAATTTTCTGCAATTTAAAATTTCTCCATTTAAATTCTACATTACAATTTTAAATTTCATCGATAAGTGAAAATGATATCGGATGAGAAAATGGTAAGAAATTATGATATTTTATGCTACCATATATGATAGTTTTATAAAATGAAATATACCATGAAAAAGATCTTAATGTTATATAAAATAGATGTCCAATATAAAGCTCATTAAGTTTTAATTATATATCTCTAATTATACTCCTAAAAAAACACTCATTCTTTAGAATAATATATAACAATTATTTTTTTCTTCTTTTCTATTTATAACATATTATCAATACGAATCTCTCTAGTTTAGGTATTAATTTTATTTTATACTATTTTTTTCATATACACATTTTCAAATCAAATTTATTATTAATTAATGGTTTGTAAGAATAGTTGCACTCCAATCGAAATGATAATTTTTGTTTGATCGTAAATGATTTTGGAGTTATTATATAATTATAATCTGCATAATAGATTACAGTGTGAATTGAGTTCGCCGAAGTCATATGCATGATTTAATTATTTTATTCTTATATACATGATTTATTATAATAATTTAAGTTTATAATGCAAATTTTTCTGAAGTGAACTTTATTATTTTACTCATCTATTCATATTATAATACTTTCCACTATTGTTACTTTCATCGTAATTATTGATTTATTGTTGTATTCTATGCGGTTCTTTTTTTTTAATGTTTAGATATATAATAATTAATTTATATTACTGATCTCATATAAACAGTGAGTACTATAACAGGTAGTGCAAAGATAATAGAAGGCTCTGGAATAGCAAATATAAAATTACCTATGAGAATGTAATTTGAAATTAATGATGTGTTGTATTCTTCCAAGTCTCAAAGAAATTTATTGAGTTTTAAAGATATCCGGAAAAATGGATATCACATTGAGATTATGAGTAAAGGAAATGTTGAATACCTTCAGATTATAAATAGGGATAGTGACTAAAATGGATCTTTATTTAGAGTCAAATAGAATTCTACACCATTTTTTTCTCTCTCTAAGAAATGTCATTTGCTACCTATCAACCTTTTTTCCTTTCTAAATAATAACGAAAATGCATGCCATTATCCCAGATTTAATTTCATTTTCGGTAAAAATGCAAATTACACTTATATCCTCGTTTTCTTCATTTATTCATGATATTGACACTATCATCAATTTTTTCAACCACTATTAACAACCAAATTTGAAGCTCTAAATGCTTAAACCACCGAAATTTGAGCTATAAAATCACATATTGCTCTCACAATGTTATTATCTTCAATCTCTCATCCATTCATCCATACAACTCCATATTTTGCATTTTTAAAATTTAAAATGCATCCATATGACAGTCATATGTGGTGATTCTTCCACCAATACAGGCTGAATTTTTTCGGTGGCGATTATAGTCGATGTTCTACGCGCTTAATGAAGATAAAAAACCAGTGAAAATGTAAATATTCAGTTGATTCATGGATTTCATATATGTCGCGACAGTAGACTTCTTATGAAGTCTACGTAAATGCAGTATTATGGTGCAGTCTACTATAGGTCACTTTTGCATTTCAAAATTTTATGGGACTTCTTTAGTAAACTACGAAAGAAGTCTACGGAGGCTATTTTTGCATTTGACTTCATGTTAAAACATTGACCGAAAAAATCATTTAACTAGTAGACTTCACCCGTTGTCTACAATAATAGTAGACTTCAGGTGAAATCTATATTTATTTTTGTTGGTCAACGCAAAGCTCATCACAGTAGACTTCACTTGAAGTCTACCATTAGAGTAGACTTCAGGTGAAGTCTACTGTATAACAGTCAAAGTTGGTCAAATGCAAAACTAAACCCACATAAGTCTACTTTAATTAGTTAACTTCACGAGGAAGTCTGCTACATTAGTTGACTTCTTCGTGAAGTCTTCTAAAGTTAGAGAAGTTTACTTGAAAATGTAAATGCAAAACTAGACCCCGATATAATTCGGGCGAAGTCTATTTTTGACGGAGAATTCTACAAAAATTTTTGATAGAAATGCAAAACTGTCCCTAAATTTAACGAGGGAAGACTTCACATGAAGCCTACTAAATTGGTAGACTTCGGGTGAAGTCTACCTTCGTTAATATATGATTGCAAAGGTAGGCCAAATATGAGACTTCATGTGAAGTCTACTAGTGTAGACTTCTACATGTTGTCTCTTTGTTCGATTTTAAAAAGAAGTTTGTATTTTTAAAAAGTGCAATTACAGCCAAAATAAAATAAATTTTTAAGATTTTTTTTGTTATGGGTCTGGTTTAGGTACTTTATTTGCCACTGCGTGAGCTTGGCACTATTTGAAATAATATTGATGGAGAGTAATCAAGCTTTTGGTGTTTCTAGTCAGTTAGGTCATTACTAGTAGACTTTTATCTCTTCTCTCCTTGTTCGACTTTAAAAAGAAGTCTGTATTTTAAAAAAATGCAATTACAGCCAAAAGAAAATGAATTTTTAAAATTTTCTTTGTCATGGGTCTGGTTTAGGTACTTTATTTGCTACTATGTGAGTTCAATATTATTTAAAATAATATTGATGGAGTAATCAAGTTTTTGGTGTTTTTAGTCAGTTAGGTCATTAGTTGTAGATTTCTTTTGGTGTCTCTGTGTTCGACTTTACAGAGAAGTCTATATATGTATATTAAAATTTGATTGTAATGGGTTTATTTGTTTATCTTGGCAGGGGATTGCGCAAATACCGGTTTTTTTTTTTTGAGAATGAAGAAAAAATGTCTTGGGATTTTGTTGTGGATAAACACAAAAGGGGGAGAATGTTTTTGTTAAGAGATGGGTGTACATACTCTGAACTAGTTGAAATGGCAGAAGATGATTATATGATGAATAAGAAAATCAGGGCTGTGGATTTATCCTATCCATTGCCAGACCAGATGCGTAAGCAAATGCCGGAAGATATCTCTCGTATGTATGCCACAAATGATAGACAAATTCAAACTTAATTGAGCTTAGTAGGTCGAATCTTGTACGGTTTTGTGCCTCTAGGCGAGACATGGATGTGAGTGAGGAATAACGTGGTGAGTATGGACATGATGAAGAGGTCAATGAAGAATCAGAAGAAGAAGCTGAAGATGAAGATGGTGAAGATGGTGATGAATCTGCTGATGAAGAGTGTGATGTTGATGTCAATGTTAAAGAGGAAGCTGATGTGAATGTTAAAGAGGAACATGATGTGAATGATGTCAAAGAGGAAGCTGATGGCGGTGATGTGGATTATAGTGAGTAAGGAAAAGTTAAAGACGAAGATGGAGAGGATATCACGTTTGAATTTGAAGATGTCAATACTATTTCGGTTTGTTGTGAGATTTTCAAACATAGTTAACCTAGAAGACTTCTATGGAAGTCTACTATGATAAACCCTAAATTTCATAATTTATCCTAATAGATCTTTACAGGTCTTAATCTGCATATTTCTGTGTAATTTCAATTTATATTGATGTAAATATCTATACTTTTATCAATTAAACCAAAAAAGTTTACACATTTTTTTTCCTATTTTATAATTAAAATTTAAGATGGAATTAGTTAGTAGACTACGTTTGGTGTCTACTAGATAATAATCAAACAAAGTTAACCAAGAAGACGTCATTTTAAGTCTACTACCATAATCCCTAAATTTCATAATTGATCCTAATTGACCTTTGGAGGTCTTAATCTGAATATTTCTGTGTAATTTCAATTTATATAGATGTAAATATCTATGATTTTATTTATCAAACCAAAAATATTTTCAGATTATTTTTTATTATTTTATAATTAAAATTTAAGATAGAATTAGAGAGTAAACTTCTTTTGGTGTCTACTAGGTAGACGTCAAACGAAGTTAACCAAGAAGGCTTCGTTAGGAGACTTCGCAGGGTTATTTCTGTTATTTCCGGTTTCGTTTTTTGTTTGTTCGCGAGGGTGTCAACTGTAATTTTTCTATCCTTAGGGTCTACTTTTGCTTAATGTTTAATATGGGGACTATGTTTTGAATATGGCTAAAAAAAGGGTCAAAGCTACTCTTAAAAATATTATTCAGGGCTCTAAGAAAATTGTGGAAAGAATTACCTGCATTCTCCACCGGGTTGTACTATACCAATATTAGTACTCTTGAGGCAAATGCCGTAGTAAACCAGAAGATTACTGAAAACATTAACGTTTGGCATAACCACTTAGGTTATCCCGGTTCAACAATGATGCGGAAGATAATCACTAATTCACACGGACATTCATTAAAGAACCAGAATGTTCTTCCAAATGATTTCTCATGTGTTGCTTGTTCGCAGGGCAATTTAATTATACGGTCTTCACCAGAAAAATTAAATTCTGAATTGATTAGTTTTCTGGAATGCATACAAAGAGATATTTGTGGGCTGATTCACCCACCATGTGGAACCTTTAGGTATTTTATGGTTTTAATTGACGCATATAGTAGATGGTCATATGTATCATTGTAGTCAATTCGAAACCTGGCGTTTGTAAGGTTACTTGCTCAGTTGATTAGATTACGAGCACATTTTCCAGATCTTCTTTTAAAAAGAATCCGACTTGATAATGCTGTCGAATTCATGTCTCAAACTTTTAGTGACTATTGTATGTCTATTGGGGTAAATGTTGAACATCATGTAGCACATGTTCACACACAAAATGGTTTAGCAGAATCATTAATTAAGCGTTTTTAGTTGATTGCTAGACATTTACTTATGAAATCCAAACTCCCAATATCTTCTTGGGGACATGCCATATTACATGCAACAGCACTTAACCGCATCAGACCAACTAGTAATCATAAGTTCTCCCCATCACAATTGGTTCTGGGTCATGAACCAAATATTTCCCATCTTAAATTTTTTGGATGGCTGTATATGTTCCGATTGCTCTACCACTCCGAACTAAGATGTGCCCTCAAAGGAGGTTAAGAATATATGTTGGATATGATTCATCATCAATAATTAATTATCTAGAGCTGACCACAGGGAATTTATTCAAAGCTCGATTTGCAGATTGTCATTTTAATGAATCTGTTTTTCTAACATTAGGGGGAGAGAATAAAAATCTGGGAAAAAGTATTCATTTGAATGAATTATCATTATCTTTTCTTGATCCTCGTACTAAAGAATGTGAACTAGAAGTCCAAAAGATAATCCATTTACAAAGCTTAGTAAGCCAGTTGCCAGACGCCTTTTATGACCCAAAAGGACTGACTAAGTCATATATCCCAGCTATAAATGCTCTAATCAGAATGAATGTCCAAGAAGGAAAAAATCAAACTGCTTATGAGTTTAAGGCACACTAAAACGTGGTAGACCTATTGGTTCCAAAGATAAAAATCCTCGAAAAAAGAAAGGAGTAGAAATTGGAAATAATGAAATCGAAGAAATCATTACGAGTGAAAAATCTCCAGAATAGACCTTAGACATTACACAAAAAGAAATTCAGGTACTTGATAATGAAGAGATCTCAATTAACTATGTCATATCTGGGATAAAATGGAACTGAAAGCAAATCAACGACGATGATACTTTTGCATGCAATGTAGCAGTTGATGTTATGGATGAGGATCAAGAACCATAATCTATTGTAAAGTATACAAAAAGAAATGATTGGCCAAGATGGAATAAAGCAATAGATGCAGAACTAAAATCTCTTGCGAAAATAGAAGTATTTGGACAAGTAGTCCGTACACCTAAAGGAGTAAAACCAGTGGGACATAAATGGGTTTTTGTACGAAAGAAGAATGAAAATGGTGAAATCGTGAGATACAAAGCACATTTAGTTGCTCAAGGATTCTCACAAAAACCTGGAGTTGACTATGAAGAGACATATTCTTATGTGGTGGATGCAACTACTTTCAGGTTCCTTATTAGTCTGGCAATAAAAGAAGGACTTGATTTACATTTAACGGATGTAATTACAGCTTAGTTATATGGACCACTGAAAAATGATATTTATATGAAAATCCCGGAAGGTTTTAAACTGCCAGGAACAGTAAATTCTAGTTTCTGAGAACATTACTGTATAAATTTAAATCGGTCTCTTTATGGATTAAAACAATCAGGACGTATGTGGTATAACTGCCTAAGCGAATACTTGATAAGAGAAGGTTATAAGAACAATCCTATTAGTCCGTGCATCTTTATAAAGAAATTTGGAAAAGGATTTGTCATAATTGTAGTATATGTTGACGATTTAAATATCATGGGAACTCCTGTAGAGATAACCTTCACAGTAGAATATTTAAAGAAATAATTCAGGATGAAAGATCTTGAGAAAACAAAATTTTGTTTGGGACACAAATTGAGCATCTAAATAATGGAATTCTTGTACATAAAATGACATACACCGAAAATGTACTGAAAAAGTTTTCTATGGATGAAGCACACCCCTTGAGTATCCCAATAGTTGTAAGATCACTCGATCTAAAAAAGGATCCTTTTTGCCCTATAGAAAAAGATGAAGAAGTTCTTGGTCCTGAAGTACCATACTTAAGTGTAATAGGGGCATTAATGTATCTTGTTAGTCATACAAGACCTGACTTATCATTTGCAGTTAATATATTAGCAAGATTTAGCTCATGCCCTACTTGTAGGCACTGGAATTGGATTGCACATATACTTCGTTACCTCCAAGGTCAGAAAGACATGGGTATATTTTTCTCTAACCCATGTATAGAAGATTTGATTAGTTTTGCAGATGTTGGATACTTATCCGATCCCTACAATGCTAGATAAAAAACTTGATATGTGTTCACAAATGGCGGTAGCGCTATTTCTTGGCGTTCTATGAAGTAAACCATCACAGCCACTTCTTCTAATCACGCAGAGATTTTGGCTATCCATCAAGCCAGTCGTGAGTGTGTATGGTTAAGATCTGTCATTCACCATACACGAAAAGATTGTGGTATATCTGCAGGGAAAGAGGCCACAACCATTATGTATGAAAACAATGCCACATGTATCGCACAGCTCAAAGACGGATACATCAAAGGAGATAGGACAAAGCATATTCTACCAAAAAACTTTTCACCTATAACTTGCAGAAGAATAGTGATGTGCGAGTCCTACAGATCCGTTCAAAAAGTTCGTTCATGGTATTGGATTGCGTCGTCTCAAAGATCTCAATTTATGTACACATAAGGGGGAGTAATATTGCACTCTTTTTCCCTTAACCATGGTTTTTCCCATTGGGTTTCTTAGTAAGGTTTTTAATGAGGCAACATTAGGCGCATTAAGAGTTATTTTATTATAATAGACATCTAAGGGAGAGTATTATGTATAAAATTGATGCTTATTTTAAGGTCTATTAGGTTTTACCTAGATATCTCTATTTGTATTCCTATATAAAGGAACCCTCATTCCTTAGAAATAATACACAACAATTCTTCTCTTCTAATATTTCTTTACAACACTTGAGGATTTTTGGCAATGATTAAAGCCAAAAATGAATGGTTGAAACTCTCAGAGAGGATTCACCAAGCACTCAGACGATATTATTGTTTGGCATAAACCACTTAGACCATTACGGTTCAATATATATGCAAAAAGTAATAAGTAATATATGTGAAAAATAAGAAGATTCTTTTGAATAAGTTTTTATATGCTGTTTTCTCATAAGAGAAACATATAATATGACACTCAGTAGCCAAAATAGATTTGAAATCTATTAATTTCTTACAATGGATATAAGGAGATGTTGGTGGATTGATTACCCACCATGCATCTTTATAATTATGGTGAATTCATGAGCTTTTGCCTATAAGTGCTGAACATATAAATATATAACATGTTCAGACATAAAATGCAGCAGCCTTGATTTTCATCAAGCCAACAAATAACAAAAAGTTCTCCCATCATTGGTTTTGGATCAGAAACCAAATAATCCCCATCTAATAAGTTTGGATATATAATATACATTTCATCTGCTCCACCCAAAAGTTTATATGTTGAATCATTAAATGAGGATAGGAATATATATTGGATATGAATCTCCATTGATACTTAAGAATCTAGAGCCATCCGCGGAGGATCTAGTAGGACTCGATTTATAGACTGAAATATGAATGAGTTAGTCTTTCAACATAAGAGGGAGAAAAATAAACAGTTAGAAAGGAATTTGAGTTGTTTTGAATTATCATTGATCCTTGGACTAAAGAATATGAATTAAAAGTCCAAAAGATCATTCATTTATAAAATTGAATAAATCAATTACTAGACATATTTACTGACCCAAATAGAGTGAAAAAGTCACATATACCAGCTGTAAATGCTTCAATAAGAATTGATGTCTTAGAAAGACAATATCATACTGCTAATGAGTATTGGTTCCGAATTCTTGGAAAAGAAAAGGAGAAGAAAGTAAAAATGGTCAAACCAAGATGATAAAGATTTTATGAATGATCTCTAAGAAGAGACATTACGCATGACAAAGAAAAAAAACTCAGGTCTGAGATAAAAAGAGATCTCAATAAGTTATGTCATGTGTGGAATAAAATGGAACCAAAAAAGCAAATCGACGTTGATGATATTTTTTGCATGTAGTATAGTAGCAGTTGATATGATAAATGAGAAAGACGATCATGAAAGAAAGTCTATTGAAAAGTGTACACAAGGATATGATTGGCCAAATTAGAAAGAAGAAATAGACATAAAAATGAAAATTTATAAGAAAGAGAAAAGTATGTGGATTAGTAGTCAATAAAACTAAATGTGATAAACCAATGGGATATGATAGTCTTTGTGCTTAGTAGTATGAATATGAGATTGATTATGAAAAGACATAGTCTCACGTGGTAGATGCAACTAGTTCTTTATAAATCTGGCAATAATAAAAAGACTTGACTTATACAATTCACTGAGTAATGATACTGATATAAAACTCAATTATATATATCTTTGAATGATACAATCCCAGAAAGATTGATGATAATAAAGTTATATTCCTCGGGAACTCAGGATATTTGATCTAATTAAGAAAAATTCGTTTCTATAGAATATAATTTAAAAGTAAAAGATGAATCATTTTAATCATCATCAAAACTCTTGAAGAGTTACTAAAATTCATAGTTTGGAAAAAAGATATCGGAAAGACAACATTGTCTCTATTGATTCCAAATTGAATATTTAAGGAAAGAGATATTATCTCGAAAGATCCTTGCAAAGATTTTATATAGAGAATGCTCACTTATGTTTGGTCCTGCAGTACTATATATAAAATGTTATTTAAGCAAGTTACTGAGCATGACAAGAAGAAAAATCATAATAGTAACTTTTATAAATAATCATGAATAACTCATATGTACAAATACATACAATAAAATGATAGAAGAGGGTATATATGAGATTTGGTTTGAAGTCCAAATAGACCTAGAAATTATCGTCTCTGTTAAAAGAGTGATATGGATCAAAAGTCTAACGATCCTAGATATTATATGAAAATTAAACAAGTATTCATGGAAGGTATGCTTAAAAGATGATATATATATGTTTGGCATACATATCCTGAAGATGTTGCTTCTAAGGGGAGAAATATAATGATGTGTATGGCTGTACACTTTTTATTTTCTATGGTTTTTATCCTAGAAGGTTTTTCCATGCTAAGATTTTAACGAGACAGTAAAGAACATAAAAAGATAGACACCCAAAAAAAATAAAAATCTATCACTTCTCCAAAATATTTCTCATACATATTAATGAGATCAAGAGAATTAAAGAGAATGATCCAGATGAGTCATTATCAAGTTCAACAAACGGCAGAAAATTAAAGATATAAATGTTCTACAAATTCATACAAGTGAAGATTTTCGAAGACATTTATCAAACTGTTACTTTCAAGAAGTTATTTCATTATATTGGATTCTTAATTCACAAAGATCTCAAGTGATATACTCCTGAGGGGGATTTAATACGCACTGCACTCTTTTTTCATGGTTTTTCCTATTGGATTTTCGTGCTAAGGTTTTTAACGAGGCAGCATGTAGCAAATCAAATAGTGATGAATACTCAAGGGGCAGAGTTAAATAATGTGATTATTCATCACCCAAAATTACAAGTGTTTCATCATAGACAATGTGTAATTAGTCATCACCAAATGTCCTGTTATTATATGAGTAATCATGTAATGAGATTAGTCACCTCTTAGGTGTCATCATCATAATCTCTTTTTTAACCCCTATAAATAGGAGGTTTGTAAAGATGTAAAATCATAAATGTGAGTTGAATAAAATCACAAGTAATACTACTCACTAAAAATCTTATCTACTTTTTCTAAATACATCACTAAAGTTCTATTCTATTATAATATTTCATAACAAAACTTCTTTTGTTTAGAATCATGCCTATTTTTTTCTCAGTTTTAGTTGTTTAGAAAACCAACATATACACACCCGACGGATTACATTTAACCGCCTTTGAAATCGCCGCATTGGCTCAACACATTGAAAACAAATTAAAATTAAAATTTTAGCAATTATATAATAGGAGTAATTGTAATAATAGCAATAATTGTATTTTTACTCGTACAAATAGTTGTACTCATAAAACTTATATAACTAGCACAACTAAGAGTAGATCTATTCATAGTTGTGCTAATTATACAATTTTAACTAGTGCAACTATTCCTACTGTTAATAGTCATACAACTATCATAACTAATGTAAAACTATTACTAGTAAGAATAGTTATACTAGTAAAAATCTAGAACAATGTAAAATTTAACAAACACAAAATTCTAACAATTTCATCTCCCAAATTCATGTAATACTAATATAACTATGCCAAATTCAACAAAATTATTATTAGTATTACTATGTATAACTATGAAAATTTTATAAAATCAAAATTCATCAAACTATTCACCATTTGTGATTGTGAAAGATTCAATGGCAAACCGGATTCTACAACTTTTTCTGTTGCTGCAGGCGGAGGAGACAAACTCGGAAGGAGAGGAGTCAAAGACGTAAAAAAAAAGTGGACGTGATGTCCTTTGATTAGATGGAGGAAACAGCAGAGGCAGAAGAGATGATGGAGCCGGAGTAGATGATAGAAACGGCCGAGGAGACAACAAACATGAAAGAGACAACAAAGAGAAAAGGAAATGATGGAGGAGATGATGGAGGCAGATGATCTGGATTTAACTTCGCCTTCTTATGAACATGAGGCCGCTCTTATATGTCTCTTCTTCCTTATATCAAACACGTTTTATAATTTCACATATCTAAATTAAAGCTAGATCCCTATAGTATTTATAATAGAGTTCTTATACTTATCAAATTGTCTAACTTCGACGCGGCTAAAGAAGATATATGTCTGATATAAAGTATATGAAGTCTCTTGTTAAGATTTTCGTGACCGTTTTTTCCTTACATTTTTTATAATTTTTTTATATACATATTACGTCATTTGAAATTTGTCTGAAAATAAAAAATAAAATAATTTCTAAAATTGGTACTTAATTTTAGTTCTAAAACAAACTGTTTTTTTTTTTTGTTCAAATATTTGGTTATTTGATTGAATTTCTAACTAATTTTGAATATATGGGTATCTATAACCAGTGTCGGTCCTCAGTTTTTTAGAGTTAGAAGTAAGAAAAAAATATTGGGTCCCCATGTTTACATTTAAAACCATTATTATGAAAGAAAGAAAAAATTGAGTTTGTATATCTATTTTTTTTATAGAAAGAAAATATTTATAGAAAATGAAAGAGAATAAAAGAAGAAAAATAAGGAACTTCCCTTAAAAAGTTGCATTGTCCGTATCAAGTTATCAACAATAGGGTCTCGAGCTTAAGACATTTCTACTATCTTTCTGATAATTGTCAGCACAAAATTTAACCGAATATGAAATTTGGCCCTCAATAAATTTATAAATGTTTGGCCTTTAGGCCTATACTTCACCAGCTTGTGGTCAAGCCCGCCTCTATCTATAACTCCTGATTCATTTAAAAAAAAAATAATGCTGTTATTTTGTCAATTTCTTTTATGTAAATGAAAAATATAATATGAATAAGGATTAAGTATGCTTGAAGGTTGATGTAGTCGAAGAAGATAATCATATTATTTGCAAAAAAAAAAAATATGACTGACATTGTTTGGAAGCTCCTTTAATGATTATGCAATGCAATTTTTTGCTTTTTCATTAGGTATTCCACTCTTCATTAGGTATTTCACAAGTTTTTCTTATATATCTCTTAAAGTTTTCATTCATATCGGTTTTCTTTGCATTCTCTTATTATATCATTTCTATTTAAAAAAAAAAATATAGGATGGTTTGTAATATTTGTGACATTTTTGTTTAAGTTATGTATGTCTTTTCCATGTTTTGTTTGAATAACTTGTCTAGGTTTGATTTTCTTTATTGTTTATTTTTTTTCTGAATGAAATGTTACTTGTGTAATGTATTTAAATATTACTTCCAATACATTATAGTGGATGTTATTATTATAGCATTTAGATATCTTTTTATTTGAATTACATTAATGATTAATTTGTTTGCATAGTGCTTAAATCTAGTTTTTATATCTAGTAAAGATTCATAATGAGTATATGATTATTAGATATTTATTTTATTTACACGTGTGCATAAAAGATATTTTTAGACCTAATGTTATTATTTATCAATTTTTATGTAAATATAAAATATAATATGGATATGGATTGATTACTGTTCAAATATTTTTGGTATTTTTGGGTGTTGAGGCAGTCGAAGAAGACAATCATGTTATTGCAAATAATGTATGATTGTCTTTAACATTTTTTTGAAATTCTTTTAATGATCATGTAAGATAACTTATCGTTTCTTCATTAGGTGTTCCATAATTGTTTTTCTTATATATCGGTTGTAATTGATATTAACCTTTAATTTTTATTAAAAAAATGTATTCAGTATTAATTTTTTTGTACTGTATAGGATATTTTGTACTTTTGTAGTTTTATATTGAGATTTGTAAAATGTCGTAAAACCTATTTAAATTTGATAATAAATTTTGTAGTTGTCAATTGTCTAAAATTAGTCTAATAGAGCTCTTTTATATCATGTTGATTTGAAATATATATAATTTCTATCAGTATCTATTAGAATTTCATCAAATCTTTCTGGTTCTATTTGTTTGTTAATTAATACTATCATATAGTATATTCTCCCATTTATGAATGCAAATTTACTATTTTTCTTATTACATTCCCATTGTAATTCATACCAAACTTTATTTTTATTATTCCATATAAATCTTGTTGAAAATTTTAGATAATTTAGTTGGTAAATCTCTTTAGGCTCTTTTTTTTCATATATTTAACAAACATTGTTATCTAAATGTATTTCTCTAATTTAACTGATATGAGATCATCTTCAACTTTCTATGATATAAACAATTTTCTCTAAATATATATCTTTAATAAAACTCATCTCAGATTATCATCATTTTATGATATGTTAATTGCTTCTTTAATTTTTTTTTAATAAAATATTTTGTAAGCTCATACAAAGCCAAAGAAGAAAATAGTCGGGTTGAAAAAAAGAAGAAATTCAGAATTAGCCATTGTTTTAATAAGCTATTGTATCATTTAAAGAATATTTTTTTATAGAAACTTGTGTAACTAACTGTATAATTATATTTTCTTTATATTTGATATCAATACTTTATAAACGAAAAAACTAATTCTAGACTAATTTTCTAGTTATTCAAGTTTTAGCTGATTTTTTTTTATTTTGTTAGTTTACCTTTTTAATATTATGATTTTATTTTGAAAGATATGATATTATTTTGGAAATCTTTACATTTTTATATTTTTAGATTAAAATTGAACTTAATTTGCTTTTTAATATTTTTTGTTAGTGTATCTTTATTTTTATTAACTTTCTATTTTATTTTGACAGATTCAGTTTTTCTTTGTATGTTTCGACATATTTTCAAATATGTTTTTGTAAGTTTTTTTTATTCATTTTCATTTTATTCTTATAGAAATGATTTTACAAAAAATCTTACTTTATGACATAATTTTAATTTTTTAGTCAAGCTATTTTGTTCTAATGTTTTAAAGAGGTAGTATAGATATCAAGTCAATTTTCTAATTTGCATCTAACAAAGTTATGTGGGAACCGGAATTCTCCTCAATGTATATATGGAAAGTTGATGATGTGAAGAACCGAGAATCTTGGAGAGAAATAGAAAAGGAAACTAGGATAAAACCAAAAAGGAAAACAAGAAATATAAAAAAGAATATTATTGATTTTATTGCTGAATTGTGTGAGATTTCGAAAGTAAGAGATGTGTTACAAGAGTAAAGATCAATCCTTATTTATACTAGACAACTTAAGTCCTAACTGTTAAAAGTCTCAATGTGGGAACTAGCGTTTTTCCTTTCTCTACTGTCTTTCTATTAAATCCTCAAGAATCTTTCAGAATCTTTGATAAGTCGGTTTTTGCCTATGTCGGTCCTTCCTTCCAGCTAGGCCCAATTTCTTCCTCCGTCTTCTAATTTAGCGGTTTTCTTCGGCTTGTTTTAAGCTAACGTTTTATCGTTTCGATAGATAAAAACATCATGATGTTTCGAGAAGTTTACGAAAACATCAATAAGTTCACGATAAGCTCCTGAAGACGAATAACGAAGCAAGATCAGACAAGATGCAGGGTCTCGTCTAGCTCGGCACTTCTTGATGATAGAAAGTGCCGAGCTGGTTACTCTTCTTCTCGTTCTGCATCCACCTCGGCATTTAATGTTGAGGGAGATCCTCCAATGGCTTGCTGAACGCATCCAGCTCGGCATCCAGGAGAGGAAAGAATGCCCAGCTGACCACTCTATGCCATCCAGCTTAGCATTTTACAAGGATAAAATGCCAAGCTGACCACCCATTGTTATCCAGCTCGGTGTTTTGATGCAAGCGGGACAGGGAATAACAACCAGCTCAGCATTCCTGGTAAAAGGTCTGGCTCAGCATTTCTGATTTAGCAAAATGCCGAGCTGACATACCCTTTTGGCCGAGCTGACTGTCTTCTGCTCGAAGAATCACAACTTTTTCGGTTTTTCGAAAAAAACTCTCGGAAAACAGGATGATCAGCTCGGCAATCCAAAGGATGTCAGACAGCTCAGCATTTGTGGCTGAGAAAAATGCCGAGCTGGTCAGCTTCATCTTTTCTGTCGAGCTGATCGTCTCCCGTTCGAGGATCGCGACTTTT
Organism: Sisymbrium altissimum; assembly: GCA_900406495.1. Classification (NCBI taxonomy): domain Eukaryota; kingdom Viridiplantae; phylum Streptophyta; class Magnoliopsida; order Brassicales; family Brassicaceae; genus Sisymbrium; species Sisymbrium altissimum. Next base: position 38,559 of record OVBI01000809.1, read on the forward strand.
GTCATTTTTTCAGAAAAATCTCTCGGAAAACATGATGACCAGCTCGATCCTTTCTGCCAAGTTGATCATCTCCCGTTCGAGAAATCGTGACAGTTGTCAGTTTTTCAGAAAAATCTTTTTGAAAACAGAATGATTAACTCGGAAATCTGCGGGATGTCAGCCAGCTCCATCCTTTCTGCTGAACTGATCATCTCCTGTTTAGGGAAAATCTCTCGGAAAGCAGTTTTTATATACTTTTCGTAAAGTTATCGATAAAAACAGTTGAAGCCGAACTATTTTCCGAATATCGATTTTTTTTCCCGAAAATGTTCGAATATGGAAACTTCTTCCAATATTTAAACATTTTAGTCGCCAATTCTAAAATGCGGGTTTTGTCCCCAACATATAGCCCCCCAGCTAGTCAGTCTCAGGTATCATAGTGACGAGGTAACAAAGAAGTGTAGTACGAGATTAAGAAGCTAAGATGTTCTGGTCCCCGGCTTTCGCGAGGAATGAGTGTATGATTTCTGTTGACGGAAAGTTCGAACGATCTAATGATGATTTTCCGTTTTTAGTTTTTTTTTTTTAATTTATCTAAACTGTTAATCAAATATTTAACATTTTTTATTTAATGAAAACGCTAATGTAGACCAATCAAATCGAATTTTTATATCCTAGGTGAATGCGTTCAGTAGTTTATAACCTTAATTTTTATATAGTATAGATTATGTTTTTAATCAGCACTACACGCAGGTCAATACTAGTATTTTGGTTCAATTTTTTTTGATATCTTTTAAGTTATCTAAGTTATATTAGATTGATAGAAATTTTTTTTTTATATAAGAGAATTAAAAATATAATGTGCAGTTCCTCCTATCTTTTTGTTTATAAAATTGAAAATCTCAGTAAATATAGTAATAGTAATGCCACTAATCGAATTATCCAACTTCAACGTGCACACACGTTTGATTTAAGAATGGATAATATTTTAGCATTTTTTATGTTTCTGTAGTTATTCTTTAGTTAAGATTAATGTGTTCAAATGTTTAGTTTATTTTTATAGAAAGTCTCATTGATGCTATGTTAATTCATATTTGGTTTTATTGGAAAGTGATCATACAAAGGTTGCTTATTACTTCTCTACAAAGTATATCACAAGTTTTACTTTATACTTCTCAATCCAGTTTATTATTGAGATATGTTTTTTTTTTGTTCACCAAATCATTGAGATATGTTTTTTTTAGTAATCTGTTTGATAATGTTAGTTTGAGAGGATTTTTACATAATCTTCCATTTTTATTTTATTTTTTGTATGCTTTCTCTATTTTTTAAAAAATTTGAATAGTTTATCTATATATACTAATTTGAGTTAGATTCATAACTCTGTCATACTTTATTATTAAAATAGAATTTTAGAAAGTGTTATTCGTGTGTTGTTTATGTTGGCTCAAATATAAGTAGTATTTATATATAATAAATCAGATTTTATTACTTGTTGTAATTCAAATATAAAGTTATTTGGGTTTTTTTTTTCTTTGTTAGTTTAAAAAATATATTTGTTTTAAAAATTTGTTTTCTATATTAAAATTTTGGAATATTACTCATATGTCCAATATTAATATATTAAAAATCAGAAACTTTTTGAAAATAAAATTTAAATTAATTTTATTTTTCAGTTATTTTTTGTGTATTTACATTTTTTAATAATAATTTTATTTTTTTAATTATACAATGTTTTTTTATAGAGATTATTTTTTGGGGTGTTTATCACCAAAATGCTTTGGGAATGAGGAAATAACCAAAATGTTTTATTAAAGAAAACAAATGACATTTTTTCCCCTAATTTGTTAAACCATAAAGAAAAAAAAAACAAATAATTAATGTCGACAAAAATTGTTATTTTCATTGAATTGTCCTTCTCAATCGATCTCTCCGTCGATCTCTCTGATTTTTCGTCACTGACGACAAAGTGTTGGATCTGTTGAAGAATTAAAATGATAAGAATTGGAGATGTAGATAGATCTTCTATAAGCGGCTGAAAAAAAAGTTGGTGTAAATTGGATCAGATGATTCAACATTAGCGATAGTTCTGGTGAATTTGTGTTTATTGTGTTTCTGGAGTTTGGAAAGGATTTGGAGATTCTTAGTGAGTGGTTTGTGTTCACGGAAGTAACATTGTATCTGTTTTAGGAATGCCTCCCTTAATAAGTGTTAATTCTTCCTGAACTTAATACTCTTAGACCGATTTTATAGTGAGTTTTGTTCCACCAGTTCAACATAATTAGGACCAAACAACTCGTGTTGAATATATTACAAATTCGGTCGAAATTACACTTCACTAACACATTTTTGTTTATTTCGGAAGGGCTTCCTAATTATGTGTTAATGTTTCTGAACTCAATCAAAAAATCATTTCTTATACGATTAAAATATGTTATGATTATACCATTTGGGCATACCTTTTAATTTTTTTTTCAGAGAAGCTTTCCATATGTTTTATAAATGATTTTCCAAATTTCTATTCATTCACTTTAATTTGTTTGAATTTTCAATTATTTTTTTTTGGAATTTGATCTTGGTTAGATAAGCTATTTCTTTAGGATTTTTTTTTTGTTATTATTATGAGTTTCATGAATTAATAAGCACTTTATTTGAATCAATTCAATTAGGGACATATTCGATCCAAATCAGACTTCTCTAACACATTTTTGTTGGTTTTCAAAAGTCCTTCTTTAATATGTGTTAATTCTTCCTAAATAACTTTTTGTGATGACTTATCTCCAATCTTAAATTTCAATAGTGGGATCTTAATCATTCCGGGAAAAGAATCACTCATTTACGCACCTAAAAACATCACAAAACCAATTTCAGTAAGATCTTTCTAAATATAAACAATAACTTCCTAAATTCTTACTAAAATACAAGTTTTAATAACGTTCTCTTAAAGTTTCCTAAAGATTTCATAAGAAACAATAAGTAAGACATAAACAATCCAATACTGAATTTTGTAATGAATTTAAGTAACGTCTTCCTAAATACCAACAAAAATTTTCTAAAGCCTTCTTAAAAAGACAAACAAGTGAGATGAAAAATCCAAATTGAATATGTTTGTAATATTTTCAGTAAGGTCTTCCTAAATTACAACAAAAATTTCCTAAACAACCAACAAGTGTGACATAACCAAACAAGTGAGACTTAAACAATCAAAAGTATGAGTTTTGAAATGAGATTTCAGTAAGGCCTTCCTAAATTACAACAAAGGTTTATTTCCTAAAAATCTAACAAGTGAGACATAACCAAACAAGTGAGACTTAAACATTTGAAAATATGAATTTTTTTTTAATGAGATTTCAGTAAGGTCTTCCTAAATTATAACAAAGTTTTCCTAAAATACCAACAAGTTTAACATAACCAAACAAGTGAAACTTAAACAATCGAAAGTATGAATTTTGTAATGAGATTTCAGTAAGGCCTTCTTAAATTACAATAAAACTATCATAAAAATTAACAAGTGAGACATAACCAAATAAGTGAGACTTACACATTCGAAAGTATGAATTTTGTAATGAGATTTCAGTAAAGTCTTCCTAAATTACAACAAAGCTTTCCTAGATAACCACCAAGTGTGACATAACAAAACAAGTGAGATTTAAATATTCCAAAGTATAAATTTTGTAATGAGATTTCAGTAAAGCATTCCTAAATTACAACAAAGCTTACCTAGATAACTACCAAATGTAACATAACCAAAAAAGTGATACTTAAATAATCAAAAGTATAAATTTTATAATGAGATTTCAGTAATGTCTATAAGATTTCAGAAAGGCTTTCCTAAATATCAACTTGTGATGAGACTTAAACAATCGAAAGTTTGAATCTTGTGATGAGATTTCAGTAAGGCCTTACAAATCCTTCTTGAATCTTTCATAAACACACCAACAAATACCAAAAACAATAAGTGAGAGACATAAACAATGTTGTGGGTTTCAATAAGGTTTTCCAAAATACCAGGAACGGTTTCCTGAACCATGATATATAACAATCGAAAGGTTTAATCTTGTGATGAAATTTACATAACGCTTTCCAAAATTCATCTTAAATCCTTCATAAAGAACCAAAAAAAAATCAAATTAAAACAAATCTAGATTCAAAACAAAACAAAAATTATTTTCAAAACCAAAGGAGGCATAGATTATGAAAATAACGGAGATTTTGAAATTTGAAATCTTACCTTCGTTTTTAAGTAGGCAATGGTGAATTGGAATACAATAGTGACGATCGATTCTCTGTCGTCAATAGTGACGATCAATTCTCCAGCAAGAGCAAAAGTAAGTTCTCAAGTTTACGGTGAGTTATATTCGTTTGGCGAGCTTTTTCGAGTATTCTTCGTAGGGGTAGGGATTTACTGAGATAGGGGTAAAAGAGTCTATTAGTTCAATTAATGGAACATTTTTGTCCTTTTTTCCTTCCCATAACATTGTGGAGATAAAAATCTAAAAGTATGCTAAAATGGAGATTTGCCTTTTTTATATTTGATATACTTAGGACATCTAATAGGTAGAATTACGGGATCTGACCTTGGTCACAGCTGCTTTCAATTTTGTCTTGACTCGGCAGACGACCTTCTCCGAGTCCTAAATAACCGACCATACCACTTCAATCATTGGATGGTGGTTCTGCAAAGATGGGGAACCTTTAATCTCTAGCTCTTTTCCTTCCCAAATTCCATTCTGGATCTGCATAAAGAGCTTACCTCTCCACTATTGGCATGAGAAAATTCTGTACAACATCCGCCACGAGCTGGGCCATCTCGAAACTTACGACATCACCAAGACAGAAATAAGAGTCAGAGTTCTGGTAAACGGACTACAACCTATACTCAAGTAATCAATTGTTGAATTCAACTCGGGAAAAGAAGCTATTCTCACCTTGGAATATGAAGGCTTAGAAAACCATTGTTCCAAGTGCTCTAATCTATATCTCACTTAGCGTCCTCCTGTCCCTCTCGACCAAGCTCAGAAAAAAAGAGATCTCGCATCATTGCAGGCGCCCAATAGAATTGAGAGATCCCTGAAACCGTCTCCTGTAAAATCTTACCACTAAGAGTACTTAACACACATTGAGTTTCATAAGCGAATTAACCATCATGGTCGACTTTTTGGAGAACGTGCATACATACCTCAAACAAGAGCACTACTGCTAGCTAATAAAGTAACTCCAGCGAGACACTTTAATAGTGGTAAAGATCATGGGTCTGACCTGGCTATTGAGAATATCATCTCTCTCCAGCGTACACTACTCATCAATCTCCATCTTGGTCCCAGAACCCTGAATTAAGAGGAAAACGCACCACTTCCCACCTACAATGGAGGCAACATGTAACTACCACACTTACCATAAGGGATGGTTCCGATCCTTCCACACCTCCTCCACTCTGGGAAACTCCTCATCGCCGTCCACTGGAAATGGACCTTGACTCAATGAGCTTCCCACCTCCAAAACCCATTCCAACTACTGAGGAAGTGATGAACAAACTCCAAGAGATCACTATTCAGTATGTCAACTGTTCTGACCCTGTGGAGAGTGAAGTTAGACGTCCGAGAGTCCTCAATAGTGAAGCCATGGGACTTATGGAAGCTACAGCGGTTTCTATTATTAAGGCTGCCACAAAGAACACCTCACATCTAGCAACCATTTTCAGCAAGAGCTACAAGAATCAGAATACCTTTTCATAGCTCCGAGTATGAGTCAGGTTCCTATTTCTTCACCCCAAGGGCCAGGTAGAGAACCTACTCCTGCAACATTCACTAAAAAGTTAACAAGAAAAAAGGGAAGGCCATCCAAATCAAAACCAACTTCAGCAAGACCTAGACTACTGAATGGAGTAAGTTCTAGAAAGAGAAACTTATCTCACACCAATGCATCACCGAGCAGAAACACAGCCTAATCCTCTCATGCCCTGTAAACAGAGAGAATGTTAGTGCGACACCAATCCAACTAATACCCGCACGAACAAGACAACAAGGAGATTTTCATCCTCTCAATCCCTCTCTTCCTTAGCAGCGGCAAGCTGGAATTGTTGTGGATTGGAAAAATCTACAATGATCCAGATTCCAGTGTCTCAAAGAGATTCATAAAACGAATCACCCAGAAATCTTGTTCCTCATGGAAACAAAAAATATGGACGAAAAGGTTCTAAAGGATTTGGAACGGGCTAATTACGACTCACGTTTTCTCGTCTCTCCTCATGGGCAGGGAGGAGGTGGCCTCACCCTATTCTGGCACAAATAGGGGGACATTAACATCCTCTCCCATTCTCACAACTTCATCGACTCAACTACGAATCACAAGCGGTCCTTCTTCTATGCAACATTCGTCTACGGGGAACCTGACCGTACAAAACGCCAAGCAATCTAGAATCAGCTTTCTGATTTAGCATCCCCTTTGGATTCACCTTGGTTTCTAACAGGGGATTTCAACGAGATAATTGACAATAGTGAAAAAAACAGGAGGTCCAAAGAGAGCTGAAGGCACGTTCTGTGCATTTCGAACCTTCCTTTTGTAGAATGATTTGTTCGATCTTCAAAATTCGGGTAACCATCTCTCTTGGGGAGGGCAAAGAAGAAATCATCTTATCCATTTCAGATTGGATAGATTAATCTCTAACAACGCTTGGTCTAAGCTTTATCCGGCAGGAAGATGTCGCAATTTGAGATTTGAGGGTTCAGACCATAGACCTTTGATTTCGTATCTCGACCCTCAAACATGGAAAAATGCAAAGCTGTTCAAATATGATAGACAATTAAGAGAGAATGAGGAGGTATCAAAGTTAGTTGAGAACACCTGGAATGAAGACCTATGTCGAAATCCGCATAGCCAAATGTCCATTGGCCATCTCAAAATGGAGTAAAGTTTTCTACAAGAACAACAGAAAGGAAATTGAGCTGAGAAAACGCATATTAGATGAGGAGCTATCTAAGCAATTTCCGGATGAACAACTACTGTATTCTCTTAATATTACACTAGTTAAAGCCTACAAGGCAGAAGAGGAGTTCTGTAAACAAAGTAGCAGACAACTTTGGTTAGCTCTAGGGGATAAGAACTCAAGCTATTTCCATGTTATCACTCGAAAGAGAAAAGCGAGGAATAAATTCTCAGTATTTTAGGATGATAATGGAGTGGCATATTATGAAGAGGACCACATTGGAACAGTCATAAACAACTACTACGAGAATATCTACACATCCTCTCTTTCTAATGGTAAGGAAACAGTGGATAAAGCTCTGCAACCGTGCATTACAGAGGATATGAATAAGGAACTTACTAGAGAACCTTCCCCACAAGAAATAAAGGATGCATTATTTTGTATATATGCAGACAAAGCTCCTTGCCCCGACGGCTTCTCAGCAAGCTTTTTCCAATCTAAATGGTTGGTGGTGGGTCCTACAATAATCCAAGAGGTCAAAAACTTCTTCAGAACAGGCTCCTTACCAGAATCTATGAATGTTACTCATCTTAGACTGATTCCCAAGATTCAAAACCCTAATAGAGTCATAGAGTACAGACCTATAGCCCTTTGCAACATCTTCTACAAGATCATCTCTAAAATGCTGTCTCTACGCCCAAAACCAGTACTACAATTTATTATCTCTGAGAACCAGTCAGCATTCATACCAGGGAGAGCCATTGTAGCCAATGTCCTAATCACGCATGAAATTCTTCATTTCCTAAAGGCTTCTGGGGCTGTCAAGAACTGGATAATGGTAGTTAAAACGGATATGTCAAAAGCCTATGACAGGCTTGAATGGGATTTTATTGAATATGTTCTACAAAGACTCGGTTCCAATGCTAAGTGGATTACCTGGATTCTCCAATGTATCACCACAGTCTCTTATTCCTTTCTGAACAATGAATCAGTCCTCGGATCAGTCAAACCTCAAAGGGGGATTCGTCAAGGTGATCCTCTTTCACCCTATGGGTTTATCCTTTGCGGCAAGGTGCTTTACGGTCTATGTAGAGAAGAAGAACACAATGGTAGCCTCCATGGGATCAGAGTCTCCAAATCATCTCCTCTTCGCGGACGACACGATGTTCTTCTGCCACTCAAATCCCCAAAGCTTTAACGCAGTAAATCAAATCGTCCTCTCCTATGAACAAGATTCAAGGCAAAGACTCAATCCATCAAAATCCCCAATTACATTCTCATTAAAGAATCCACAAGAGACTAAGGAAAACTCTAAGTCGCTTCTAAAAATAACAAAAGAAGGAGGAAATGGGAAGTACTTAGGCTTACTAGAACATTTTGGGAGAGGAAAGAAAGATCCCTTTACTTCTATTGTTAATAGAATTAGACAAAGAGCTGCATGTTAATCCCCTCGGTTCCTGTCAAAAGCTAGAAAAATGACGATGATTAAGTTTGTGCTTCAAGCGATACCAACCTACTCTATGACTTGCTTACAATTACCAGTTAGTTTGTGCAAGAGGAGCCAATCCTCTTTGACACGTTTCTGGTGGGATTCGGTTCCGGACAAGAAAAAGTTAGCCTGGGTTTCATGGAACACTATGACTAAACCAAAAGGAGAAGGTGGCTTAGGATTTAGAGATGTTCAGCTCTTCAACCAGGCATTATTGGCCAAACTGGCTTGGAGAATATTGACAAAACCACAGTCTCTATTATCTAGAGTCCTAACTGGGAAGTACTGCTGTAACTCTCCCTACTAGATGCCTCTGCTAGTACCTCTTCATCTCATGGATGGAAAGGTATAATAGTGGGGGAAAGCCTCCTAAAAGATCATCTGAGTATGACTATAGGTAACGGCACAACACCAAACTATGGTAAGGATTCTTGGATCTCTCTCGACTCAACTACAAAACCGTTTGGACCTATAAAAGAAAACGATCTAAATCTACGACCTACTAACAAATGATCTACCTAGCTGGAATCATAGAAGACTTGAGGAAGTTTTACCTCTTCTCACGGAGAAAATACTCTGCATATGACCAAGTAAGAAAGGAGCTGATGATTCCTATTGGTGGCAACCACACAAGACATGTGAATACTCTGTAAAGTTGGCGTACCACACATTAGTATTAAACAAAAGTTATTCTACTCACACCAACTCAAGACTTATGGACAACGTTAACTGGCATAAGGACATCTGGGAGGTTTTTTTCCCCGAAATTAAAGCTTTTCCTATGGTGTATTACCCATATGCTTTACCATTAGGCTCGTCTATGAACCACTGTGGGATAACTGCTAAGTCACATTACCTCAGATGTGGTGAAGAAGAAACGGCTTACCACTTGTTTTATACTGTAGCTTCACCAAACAGCTCTGGATAATGACCCCACTTGCGAATGGTTTTGACACTAACTCATGCCCAGATTTCCAATATGCTCTAGCTATCACCAGATAACTCATTTGGTTTCCTCATTGTGGAGTCTCCAGAACCATTTTCCCCTGGATTTGTTGGTCGCTCTGGTAGGCCAGAAACCAAAAAAATTTTGAAGCCCGATCTCTATCCCAAGTAGAGATTCTTCAACAGCAATCTGGAATGCTTGAGACTGGCTCCGAGCCCAAGATATCAACATATCCCACCACCATCAAGCTCTATCAGCTACTCAAATTCTTCTACCTGCCACCGATCAAGCCCAACTGACTATCCACATGGACGCGGCCTGGTGCGAATCCAAAAAAAAAGACAGCAGGAGTAGCTTGGGTGTACAAGGATCATCATTCCCACATAATCAATCAAGGATCAAAAGTGCACAACCACGTTGCTTCTCCTTTAATGGCAGAGGCAATTGTGATCTCCGAGACTCTAATCCATGTGACCTCCAACAACATCCCATCGACTCATCTCAAATCTGACTCCCAAATGCTCGTTAGAGCAATTCAGAAGGATACCTGCATTAAGAACCTCTTTGGTGTTCTTGTGGATATCAATCTTGTCATTTCAGCATTTCTCTATTTCTTATGTTTCTCATACAAACAATTTAGAAGCCGATAAGCTTGCACAATCCTCTCTACGTTTATACCATATAGGGTAGCTTTGGGTCTTAAGTAATGAAAGCCTTTGTTGAACAAAAAAAAACATACATATCAAGTTAATTTATGAAAATGAATGTTTTATCCTTGTTAAAAAAATTTTTAATATTAGTTTTTATTTTAAATATTTATGCTGATTTGAGTTTTTAACTTTATATTAGCTAAAAACTCTCAATTTTATAGTTAAACTAGGTTTTTCACCCGCGCTACGCGCGGATCTATACTAATATTTTGTTTTAATTTTTTTTTTGTTGATATATTTTAAATCATTAAGATTATAATAGATTTGTAGAAATTATCTTTTACATAAAATAATTTAAAATACAATGTATAGGATGATAATCTCAAACTTATTCGATCAATCTACCTCACTCAAGATTTTTCTTTGGACAGTTTTGTCTGGCCCTACTGTCATAATGGTGAATACTCAGTCCGGTCGGGTTACCATGTACCACGATCTTTTGATCCATGTATAGTACATATTACCGCCTCCTCACGGGACCCGACCCTTAAACAAAGAATTTGGATTACCACAGCTTAAGCATTTTCTTTAACGTATCTTATCCTTAGTGTTGTCTACAGGCTCTCTTTATTGAACTCGAGGCATGAAAATTGATCCTCTTTGTCGTTATTGTCGGCTAGAGACGGAAATAATAACTATTTGTTGTTCACTTGCCCTTCTTCTCTGTTTACTTGGCGACTTACTCATTTTACCACTTCCTGATTTTCTGAACCCTCCATCGTGGGATGTTGACACACAAATATTGAGGCAAATCTAGATATTCAGGACTTGTCTGGCCTGTCTAATACTTTCGAACTTCTCCTTGTTTGGATGCTTTGGTGCATTGAGTCTTGGAACAATCTGGTTTTTAACAATCGAGTCGTGTCACTACAGGCTGATGTTCCTTCTAGTTTGACTGAGGTTGCTGAATGGGTAGTTTTTATTCTAGCTTTGGGTTCCTCTCATTCTGCTCTACTGATGCACCAAGGTGTTGTTCCACAGAGTTTATGCAGCTCTGGTCAAGACCTGCCGAAGATTTTGTAAAATGTAATTTGATACATCATTTGATCCTCACAATCATCAAGCCCGTGCATGTTGAGTTCTTCCGGATCACTCTGGTATTCTCCGCCTGTAGGGTTCGGCCTCTTTGGACCTTCCATTCTCTCCCCTGGAAGTAAAACGGAAAGCTCTTCTTATAGCTCTCCACCACAGTTGGATTATGGGTTATCGCCGGATAATTAATTACCTGTTTATGTGTTTTAATTTAATTTAACTTTTTAATATTAATTTCTATTTATTCTGAAAGATATAAATTTTTGAAAATCTTGATATTTTCTTAATATTTAATTAATATGCTGATTTTAAATTCTACGTGGACACCTTCAATTGTTTATAATTTCAAATTTTCCAATTTTTGTTAATTTAACATTTTTGCTATTATTTTTGTTTTCTTTTGAAAGAGATCGTGTTTTTTTGGAAATCTTCAATTTTTTTTGAAAATTTCATTTTTAGTTATCCTTTTTCAATTTTTTTTTCTTATGCTGATATTCATTATTATTTAGACAGAGATGATTTTATTTGGTTTCTATTTTATTAAGAAATAGAAATTTGTATAAATTATTTTGATATTTTTTAAATATTTAATTAAGATTCTGATTTGGCACAATTTGATTGGTGATTTTAAGTTATATGTGGAAACTTTCAATTGTTGATACCTTCAAAATTTCCTAGTAAATTATTTTTTTGTTAATTTAACATTTTATTATTTATATTTTCTTTTGAAAGAGATAATTGTTGTTTTGGAAATCTTGCATTTTTTTAATTTCGTTTTTTTATTATTCTTCTTTTAATTTTTATTTTAAACACTAATTTCCATTTTATTTAGAAAGAGATGATTTTTTTTTGCATAATTAGATATTTTAAGTATATTACCATAACTTTCATTTTCTGTGTATTGTAATGTATTTAAAATGATTGATCATATTTAAAATTTTTTGTTTAATGAAAATGTTGATGTGGACCAATCGGATCAAGTTTTTTAATCACATGTGGACGTCCGATTCTCAATAACTTATTTCTTCAACTTTTATATAGTATAGAAAAAAGAAAGAGATGATTTTATTTGGTTTCTATTTTATTAAGGAAGAGATGGTTCTTATAAAAATTTTGATATTTCCTTAATATTTAATTAAGATCCTGATTTGGTACAATTTGATTGGTGGTTTAAGTTCTATATGGACATCTTCAATTATTTATATCTTTAAATTTTCCTGTTAAATTATTTTTTGGCTAATTTAATATGTTTTGATATTATTTGTATTTTCTTTTGAAAGAGATAATGTTTTTTGGAAATCTTGACTTTTTTTTGCAAATTTCGTTTTTTAAGTATTCTTCTTTTAATTTTTTTTTTTAAACACTGATTTCCATTTTATTTAGAAAAAGAAGACTTTTTTTTTGGAAAATTGGACATTTTAAGTCTACTATCGTAATTTTCCTTTTCTTTGTATTCTAATTTATTTAAAACATTTTTTGACATAATTTTATTCTAAATTTCGTTCTTCATTATTCCTTTTTTGATTATTTTTTGTTTTTTTTTTATTTTTAAATAATTTACCAAAATTTTCCTATTTTTCTTATTTTAATTTATTTACCTCAATATTTGATATTTTTTTGTTAATTTGAACTTGTATATAGATTTCTAAATTTCTAAATTTTTAAAATTGATTAATTAAATTTTTTTGGAAATCTTAACATTCTCTAATCTCTAAGTTTCGTTTTTCATTATACCTTTTTTTAAGAAAAACAATTTTCGTTTTTTAAAAAACCTTTTTAAATATATATATATATATATAATAATTTTTCATTTTTTATTTAAACTGTTGATCATATATTTAACATTTTTTTGTTTAATGAAAACGCTGATCAGATTTTTTAAATGTTAGGTGGACGCGTTCAATGGCTTATAGCCTCAACTTTTATATAGTATAGAC
>OVBI01000810.1:0-52019 GCA_900406495.1 Sisymbrium altissimum
AATTTTAACTCGATCACTCACGGATCAGTTCCCACAACATATACCAAAATGTTATTCCTTAGCATTTTAGCCCGAACCTTTCCGGGATCAACACCCCTAACAGAACCACAATGTTTTATCTTAGCATTTTTCAGCATTTAATCACTTTAGACAAGTTCACATGCATCTGTGACTCTGTCCTACAACCGACGACGCTCTGATACCAATTGAACATTAATTCCTTCAGAGAAGAATAATTATATTAATCTGTACAGTTATATTGATATGTATTATTTTAATTTTTTTAATCTTTTTAATTTTTTTGATCAATATTCTTAAAATTTATTCAATTATTTAATTTTTATTGGTTGTTATTAGTTAATTATATTTTAATTTTTTAATTTTTATTTAATTTATTTTTTTCTTATCATTCATCTTATCTCTTTTTATAATATTATAACAGTTTTTAATATATATATATATATTGATTTATAATCTTGATTTTTTTTTTATACATATATTTCATCACTTTTTCTAATATTTTAAATTTTATATATTAAATTATGTTATATTTCTTCACTATTTTTCTTAAATATATTTTGCTTTAATTTTGATAATTAGTTATATATTCATTTATTTACCGATTATATTTTTTATTTTATAGTTTTAAAATTCTAATTTTTCGAATATATAACGTATATATTTAATTATTTATTAATTACATCTTATATTCTATAGTTTTATTGAATTATTTTTATTAATTATATTAAACTAATAAAAAAGAATATTATTTTAGATATTGATATGTATATATATTTTATATATTCCTAATATTTTCATTAAATTTAGATTTATTTTCTTTTAATTCTTTTATCTTTATGTTTTTATGATTTTAAATAGTTAATTATAAATTAAATAAAAATTATAAATATATATTAATATGTGTTATATAAATGTGTTGCCACTTGTCAGTTAAATGGAGAAAGCCCTTCCTCTTTTATATATAAAGATTAAGTAATATTTTTTTTATAAGATTATACAACTAATTAATATATTTTTAGTTTTTAATTACATATTTATCGTTTTAAGATAAAAACTATATGTAAGGTAAGAAACTAAGAACTGTAATCAGTTTTTAAATTTTCTGTTTATTAATGAAAGTTTCAGTTTCAAAGTTTTACAAATCTTTCCATATTAAAAAAAATGTTTACATTTTGGGTTTTTCATTTTCAAAATAGAGATAGATGATAAAATGCAAATGCAAAACAATGAAATGTAGTGCTTCAGATTGGAATTTAAAAAAACCATGAATGTTGCAATGTTTTTCAAATTTACCAGCTTTTTGACACCATAACTTTTGCATTAGATGGAGGATTTCCCATAATGAGACCTTACTCAAATTTGGACATAAAAAAGTTAAAGATCTTAACTTTTATTTTTAACTGGGTCTAATGGTCTGATGTTGATATAGAGTAAATAAATAATCACAAGATCATGAGGTGATTGAACCGTGGTAATCAACCTGGTTAATCTAAAAAAATGCATAAATATCTTATGAATTTTCTTTAACCACCTTCTATAACTATAAAAGGAACATAAATGTTGCAAATTAAGATAAAATAGAACCATCTTGGGTGAGGGACTTCCATTGATAACCATATATTTTTTAAAAAAAATATGATAAATTTTTTATTTTTCACATTGTATATCAATTATGAGGAAGATTTTGTTAAATTTAGGTTCTACTCTATTACTCTATTTTTTCATGTATGGAAAAATTAAAGAAGAAATATTTTTTTTTTCAAATTTGATGAAAAACAAAAAGAACAATATATATATATATATATATGTTTATAAATATTTTCAATTCCTCAAATGAAAATTTATCCAATTTTTTTTCTATTCATTTGGATCATCAAGTAGTCACCAATTAGAACATTTAATTAAACCACCAAAACTTCATATATTTCATTTTTTTTAGTTTTGTTTACTTTGTTCAGTGATAAAGGATCTCATATTTTATTTGGAATTGGCGAATTTTAGTGGAATTTTATCATTTATGCAGTCTCTTATTTCTGTTGCTTTGATTTCATTTTTTTCTTCTTCTTTTGGTTGGGTAGATTCCTTTATGGGGTTTAAGGGTTTTTAGAGGGGATCTTCCATGGTTTGGCAGATAGATTCAATTTATGGAGTGGTATATTCATTATACTGATATAATCTTTTGTTTTTTCTTTACTCCTTTGTTTATTCATCTTAATGCATGTTTCACTTTGTATTTCACTTTATGTTTGGTTAACAAGTCGTACTAAGAATCACCGAAAGACAGAAAGTCAATTATAAAATTTCATGATGATTTATGTTGTTTTTAGTAGAACCCAGACAAAGCAAATCTTTCACATGAAGAACATTTATAACATCAGAAGTTGTCATTACAAGACTAATCATTTGATGAATGAAGTCTGGCAGAGTAGCAACAAGTGGAAACCCATCATAACAAGATATCTTACTATAAGTTTTGAGATTAGGCAATAGAAGCCACATTCATGAAAATCGTATTCATATAAATATAAATATCTGTCCTTGTTCGTTCAGGGATGATGAATAACGATTTCAGCTGTCTCTAAAAGATTGCATAAAAATAGAGATTGAATATTGATTGCTCTATATACAGATGTTTTCTGCCAAGCTTTCTTTGAAAGATTTCCAACAGATTGATATGAATTCATCAAGAACCAGAATTAGAAAACCAAAAAGATGAATAGTTAAAAAAGTGAAGAGAGAAGAAACGAAAGTTAATCACGTTCTTTAGAATTTTGATTTGTCAAATGATATTACTCAAAAAATTTCAAGTTGTTTTAAAAATAACCAAATTAAAGATTTGGATGGCTTAACAGATGGAGAATAAATCATATCCCATTAACTTAGACCCAATAAAGAGTAAAATTTAGAACATGGAATCAGAGTGAGAGAGAAAGACCAAAGTAAAAAAGCATGGAACAAAAGCAATGCTGCGCATTCGGCTTGAAACAAAATGGATGACACAATCAAATATATGCAACACCAAAATAAACCGATAGATTTATAATTCATCAAAATAAACACCAATACATACCAAATTAAATAGATAGAGTAAATAGAGAAATTAAACATGATTTTAAAATATAAAAATAGGATGAAATATTGAAGATAGAGAACAATTCTTTACACATATATCTCCATCCTCTTTTTTCTTTATTTTTATATATCGATTCTTTGTAAAAGATGGTGAAATCATCAAATTCTAAAAGTTATTTGCTTCCATTTTTTGTTGTTGTTTTTGTTCCTTTTACTCAAACTGTTGAATATATATATATATCTATCTGAACACTATTTTTTTCTTCTTTGTTTTCCAAAACAACCTTAATCTCTAAGCTATTTCTAAAAATGTGACAGTTATAATTTATACTACAACACAATCAATCAAAAATGTTGCATAAACATATTTGCTTCCAATAACTAAACCAATCATACAAAACCGGTTAACAATGGTATTAACCATTACTGTCCACCTCGAATACATTTTCCAAGTATTTTTGTCCACTTACATCGGTTGGCCAGAAAAAAAAAAAAAAAAACTACTGCAGCACATTTTTTCTACTCTGTTATAGAAATGAAATAACTGTGGAATATATTGTCGTATCCGCAAATATACTGAGACACTTCCGTATATAGAAAATCAAATACGTATGTTACGTATTTTAATTTTATTTAATTTTTTAAAATTGTAGGTGGAGGGTTTACATTGGGGTTTTGAGAGAGGCTTCTGCTTATATATTTGTTACTGTTTCTCTCCCTTATAAAACGTCGGGGTTGTCAATGGCATGAACCTGAGAAACCTTCTTCTCTCCTCTCCATTTTCTCTCTCTCTGTCTGTCTGTCTCCTCTTGTTCACTCTGTCTCCATCACTTTCACGCTTTTCTCGCCGACCGTTATCCTTATCCGATAAACCCAGAAAACAACAACAACAAGTTTTCCATTTTATCTCCAGAGATCGACAACTCCAAACCCGCCGGTTAAACGCAACCGCCAGTTCAAGAAAGGTCTTTCTTTCACACACACTCACTCTCTCTCTGGTTTTGTGGTTAAGTAGAGAGGAAAATGCAAGAGCTTTTAGTCCAAAAGTCCTTCCTTTTTGAATACTGTTTTGGAACCTATAAATCTTTTATCTTTGGTCATCCTCTGCGATTGGGTTGTTTGCTTGGACGAAGGAGATGCTAAATCTTTAATAAAACCCATATTTAAGCATTTCAGAAAGCTTCGCGCTTTTCTCAGTTTCTATATCGTTTGACTGTGAAACAGATAACTTCTTGATTGTTGATTGTTTTTTTTTTTCTTTTGGGTTGGTGACTTCTGTGCAGGTTCTGTTCTGTTGATTTAGAATCGATTGAGGAGGAGGGAGAAGATGAAGTACGTTCTTGTAACAGGAGGTGTTGTGAGTGGATTAGGCAAAGGAGTAACAGCAAGTAGTATCGGTGTTCTTCTTAAAGCTTGTGGTCTTCGAGTTACTTCTATCAAAATCGGTAAACTTACTTACTAGTTCTTGTTTGTTACTCTTTCTCTTTGCCTATTCACTTGAAGTCAAATTGATGTTTTTGCTTACGTGGAACACTTTGATCTCCAGATCCTTATCTAAACACTGATGCTGGAACCATGTCTCCGTTTGAGCACGGTGAAGTGTTTGTCTTGGACGATGGTGGTGAAGTAAATAAATATGACTTTTTTTTTTCATAAACAACTTCAAAAGAGTAAAACTTTTTCTTTTTGGTAACAGCTTTTGAGTCTTTTTGTTTGATGTGATTTGGAAAAAAAAGGTGGATCTTGATCTTGGAAACTACGAGAGGTTCTTAGATATCAAATTAACCAGAGATAATAACATCACTACCGGGAAAATCTACCAGGTTAAGATCTAGATCTCAACTAATTGGAGGTTGATTGTTGTTGGTTGAGTTTGGTTTACTAAATCTTCTTACATACACCCTTTTTGTTCTTTTGTCTTTGTCACAACAGCATGTAATTGCTAAAGAAAGGAAAGGAGATTATTTGGGAAAGACTGTTCAGGTAATAATTAAGCTTTTTTTTTTTTGCTTTTCTCACCTATCTCTTTCTCATTTCATGTTCTGTTGTTGGTTTCTTTTAACTTTTGAAGTATTGTGGTTGTGATGATTTTAGGTTGTTCCTCATATCACTGATGCAATTCAAGAGTGGATAGAGAGAGTTGCTGCTATCCCCGTTGATGGAGAGGAGGGTCCTGCTGATGTTTGCGTTATTGAATTAGGAGGAACTATAGGTTACACAATAATTACAATAAATGTTTGTTTCTTTCTTTTTGGCTTTGCTACTTCTGTGTAAACAGCGATTCATTTTGTTTGCAGGTGATATTGAATCCGCACCTTTTATCGAGGCACTTGGCCAATTCTCTTACCGTGTAGGTCGGTATCATTTTCCTCATACCATTTCAATCCAAAAGCAAAGAAAATCTTTTTTTGGATATGATGAAATTAACTACTGTATCTTTGGTTGGTGGTTGGGTCCAGGCCAAGGGAATTTCTGTCTGGTCCACGTCAGCCTCGTGCCTGTGCTTAATGTTGTTGGTGAACAGGTAGATAAATTTGCCTGAAATGAAGCAGTCATGATGTGACAGCATTTGAGATTATATGTCTACATAAACTTCATTTGCTTTGTTATGTCCTTTTCAGAAAACTAAACCGACACAGCATAGTGTCCGGGGGCTACGTGGCTTGGGCTTGATACCTGATATCTTAGCTTGTCGGAGCACTAAGGTTTGGTTTTGCTTGCATCTCCATCTTGACTCTAAATCTGTTTCATTACAGTCTATTTGTGTATTATCTTCTTGATCTGATTTTAAAGTCCAAACTATTTTCTTCGTTTAGGCACTTGAAGATAATGTAAAAGAAAAGCTAGCTCAATTTTGCCATGTTCCGGTAAGATGCTTGCCTTTTGTCTCTTGTTGCTATATTATTTACTTTAAGTATCGGTTATTTAGCAGCTTATGGTTCTTGTTTCAGCTTGAGTATATCTTCACTCTCTATGATGTTCCCAACATTTGGCACATTCCCCTGTTGCTTAAGGTACCTTTCTTCTCAACTTTATATATTTGTAGTCACTAGGCCAGTTTACAGATCACCAAGAAAACAATGCTCAAATCGCATATTCACTTGAACAGGAACAGAAGGCCCACTTGGCTATCTCGAAAGTGCTCAATCTTGCTAGGTATGTAATTTACATCTTGTTTTGTCCTTTGTTTTCTTGGGTTGGATTTGTGAGTTAAAGGGATTGGAAGTGATCTCTGTTGTTTCTGAAACAGTATGGTTAAAGAACCTTCTCTAGAGGAATGGACTTCAAGAGCCGAATTATGCGACAACTTACATGTGCCGGTGGGTCTCAGCTTTCACTAACTCCATATAAACCCTTACCTCAATGTCTTTTTCTTAACGAACCAAACCAATTTACAGGTCAGAATCGCTGTTGTGGGGAAATATACAGGCCTCTCTGATGCCTATCTCTCTGTCTTGAAGGTAGAACTTACACATGCCTATTTCTCATGGGGTAGTAGTGTCTGAATCAGATTTCCTTGTCTCAGTAAGCTCACATTTGGATAACTTGTGTAGGCTCTCTTACATGCTTCTGTGGCTTGTCGCAAGAAGCTCGTAGTTGATTGGGTTCCGGCTTGTGATCTGGAAAAGGAAACTGAGAAAGAGGTCAGTGAATGAGACATGTCAATTACACATGTATGCTTTTGCTTGTGTTACACAAGTTTCTAAACTAGAATCATGTTTTTCTTTTTTCGTTTAAGCAGAATCCAAATGCGTATAAAGCTGCTTGGAAGTTGCTGAAGGTTTGAAATGTTTGGCATTTTAAAACTTCAATCATAGAGAATCCTTTGTGTGTATTTTCGCTCATCTCTGTTAGTATATATATCTTCAGGGTGTAGATGGAGTTCTTGTACCTGGAGGTTTTGGTGATAGGGGAGTGGAAGGGAAGATTCTTGCTGCAAAATATGCTCGTGAAAACAAAATCCCTTTCCTCGGTATTTGTCTTGGAATGCAAGTTGCTGTCATCGAGTATGCACGATCAGTTCTGTGCTTGCCCGATGCAAACAGCACAGAGTTCAAACCTGAAACAAAACATCCATGCATCGTATTCATGCCTGAGGTTTAGATTCTCCCTCTCTCTCTTTACATGAAATGTATCTTCGTTTACCGTCTTCCTTATTCGTCCTGCTCGGTTGGTTTAGGGTTCAAGAACTCATATGGGAGCCACTATGCGCCTAGGATCAAGAAAGTCCATCTTCAATGTCAAAGACAGCAAATCCGCAAAACTGTAAGAACCATTGATCTAAAGTTAACTCTGTTAATGCTTATAAATTTACTTAGCATGATGATGATTCTGTCTACTCGGTTTTTACAGCTATGGGAACAAAAGCTTTGTCGATGAGAGGCATCGCCATCGATACGAGGTAAGGATTTGTATAAAAATTCTTGAAAATATTCGCAAGTTAAAATGGAGTTCTTGATATAGACATACACAACTCTTGCAGGTGAATCCTGACATGGTTGAACGGCTAGAGAAGGCTGGTCTCTCGTTTGCTGCCAAAGATGAAACTGGCAAACGCATGGAGGTTTGTTTTAGATTTACTCTTAAAAACTATTTTGCCTCTTTATCCAAATCGATTTGCTGCAAACTCAACTCAAATCCGTGACTAATTACAGATTGTTGAACTTCCAAACCATCCGTTCTTCATTGGTGCTCAATTCCACCCAGAGTACAAATCCAGACCCGGGAAAGCTTCTCCTCTGTTCATAGGTTCGAACTCATTTCGTCATGAGTCAAAAGGATCCAAACTTTTACATTTCTCTGTTCTCTTGAATCAACACAAGTCTTTTAAGCAAATCTTTGAACATTATTTCTTTGTTTCTGATTTTGTTGCAGGACTCATAGCAGCATCGTGTGGTGAGCTAGACACAGTCATGAATCCAGCTTCTGTTCATCAACATCTGATTAGCAACGGTCCGAAAAACGTTTTCGTCAAGAAAGCTCCTAATGGCTTGGCTGATGTAAGATACAATAACGGATACTGCAACGGCCTCTACACTAGATAGCTGCAGCTGTCAGTGACTCCATTTTCTCTCTCCATTAGAATTGTTTCATTTCCGATTTTAGTTTGGATTTTGGTTTGCTTTTTTCTTTTTTTATAAACTTAGGATCTATCCTCTGTACATATGATCCAAGCTTTTGTCAGGTTTTTAGACTCCTGTTTTGCAGAATCTAGGTTCTGGAAAGACTCTAAAAACGTCTGAAAATCGCGGTTGATTACCCCTGGTTTGTTCTTTTTTTTTTTCAATCAAAAGGGATGTCATGTGATCATATGTACCGCTGGAATATTTGTATCTCGATTTATCTGAGTGTGAAAGAAGCATCTCATAAATAAAACTCAAAACAAAAAGACTGTGTTTTTTTAGTTTTCTTTCTTATTCAGTTTAAACTTTGAATGCTAAAGAAAATGTTTGTTATTACTGTCTTTAAAGTTTAGTTGGAATGAAGTACCTGTAGGAGTAACAAACATTTCTACACACCTTATTTGAAACATATACAAAATCCTCTTAAACATTTCTCAAAAAGAATGAAGTATATTTTGTGTAAGGTGCGTTTGGATCTGTTTAAAAACAAAAAGTTATTGCTACATATACTTTATTTTAAACATATCTAAAACTGTGTATTCATCAATATTTTTCAAAAGAATGAGGTACCTTTTATATTTTTTATAAGATGCAGTTAGATGTGTTTTAAATGTTTTTTTTCACAACTGGAAATAAATTTCCGTGTTGTTTTTTACGAGTTTTTATACAGGGAAAAAGTTTTTTTTTTAAAATATATACGTTTTGTTGTATAAAGCAAGTCTAAATCTATTTTAAAATAAAAAATTATTATTACATATACCTTATTGTAAACACATCCAACCACGTCTATATTTTTCAAAAAAATAAGATACATTTTATATAAGACGTGGTTGGATGCGTTCAAAACAAAAGGCACCTATTGTTTTTTTCCTTTGTAGAGTGATAGAAACGAATTTCCAAGTTCATTGTTTTCCTAGTTTTTATATAGGGGAAAAGTTGGTGAAAAATAGATAAAAATTTCTCCAAGTTAATGTACTTAAATTAAATTTCTATAAGTGAAGAAGAGTTGCTTAAAAACGAACGTTTATGACTGTTCGTGATTAATAAAAAGGACCAACAAAGACTCTTTGTTTTAACTCATAATCCCTTTTCATAATATCAAAAAACTCTTTTTCATCTTCAAAGTAAAAAAGCCTTTGCCTTCCCTTTAGTTGTTTCAATCCTTTTCAGTTTTTGGTTTGTGTGTTCTCAGAGCTATGCAGAACCAAGAAGACAGAGGAGGAGCAATTAACTTTGCTGAGCTTGAAACAGGAGGAGTAAGAGTTGAGTGTCCACGATGTCACGTTCCATTCACACCTCATCTCGGTATATATATATACATAAATCAATTTATGTTTCTTTCTCTCTTTCGTAATCACAATGTTATTTTTTTTTCTCGAAATTATTAAGATCTTTATTTGTTATTATAGGAGTTCTGATTGCAGCTAGGTTTCCATGTAAAAACTGCAAAGTTAGCTTATCTTATAGAAGCAGCACAGGAAGAACAGTGAGATGTCCTTGTTGTAGTTCATGGCGTCCTATGCCAAGTCTTAAAACTGTGGTCTGTGGTGGATGTGATGCAACAGTCATATATCAAAAGGGTGATCGATTTGTTAAATGTTATCGCTGCAAACACATCACACATCCACAGGTAAAGTCTACGTTTTCTCCATCATATAGTAATTAGTTGAATAAAAATTATCTGCAATTTCTTCATGATGCCTAATGTTACTTCTTCTTTTTTTGGGGTTTAGGTAGCGAATGATGGGTTTAGTCCATTTTACCAGGTCCCTCCTCAAGTTGACCCGGTTGTTGTTCCTCAAGTTAACCGGGTTGTTGGTCCTCAAGTTAACCGGGTTGTTGCTCCTCAAGTTAATCAGGTTGTTCCTACTCAAGTTAACCGGGTTGTTGCTCCTCAAATTAACCGGAGGAATCGTAAAGCAAATGGAGAAACTGAATCAACTGCGACTTCTTCTTTGACCGTGAGTTATCTTTTGTTCCTCTCTTTCTTCTCTTACAATGTACTAGGATCTTGCTTTTGTAGTAAAAATAACGCTGTTACCCTTTTTGCAGCCAAACCCTGAGAGTACACGAGCCATTGTAGCTGATTATGTTGCTCGACTTGTAATCACCACACCTTTACTTTATTTATATTTTTGTGGAAATTCGATTCTAAAAATAATTTAAATCTGTTACATTAAAAGATTGCTATTCTTTTTTTTTAATACATTGTGCTTTTTGATGATTTTTCCGTCAGGTGAGGGATTGTGCTCCTGGAAACAGAACAAGAGAAGTAGAAGAAGACAAGACAGAACCAAAAAACAAGAAGATTCGTCACTGATCGATTAAAAAGTACGATTGTACTACACAATAAATCTTGTCTTTCTTTTTTTCTTGTCTGCAAAATTGCACTTTTTGTTTCTTTTTAGTTTTCCTCATCGTTTCATTTTGCTTTTTTACTTTTTAGTGATTTCTGTAGTCAAACCTATGATTTTGATTCAACTACTTTAACTTGTTTGTACTTTTCTGAACTATTTCAAAGTAACATAAGTTTAGAAAAAAAAAGAATGCAATAGTTATCAAATAACGGGGTAAAAAAGAGATTTCACCTAAAATCGACCGCGTTTTAGTTAAAAAAAGAAACGGTCAAACTCTTTACTTTTCCGACGCGGAGAGAAGAAGCGAAACAAAAAACCCAAAGATGACGACGACGAACGATGAAACGAAAAATGGCATCTAATAAACCGTAAATAGACAAAAAAAAGAACTCGAGGGTAATCTTGTAAACATACATGAAGAAGAAATCGTACGGTAACGTGTCAGCTTTGTGATCTAACGCTGATCCGTTAAAAACTGTGTGCGCGTTTCCTTTGGCGCGGGTGCTCTCCAGTTTCCTCGTTTTCCCCAGAAGCTAACTTCAAATCATTATCTTGTCTTTCTCTGTCTCAATCTCTCTAATCATTTTTATTGATTTTTTTTTCTTCTTTTTGTTCAATCGTACAATTTATCAGTTTAGGATTTTCCGTTATGTTATAAATTGTAATAAAAAAAATAAAGATTGCGTGATATATCAAGGAAAATCGCAAGAATCTCAGCCGTTGGTTTTGAGGTAAAACACATCTCTTTTCGACCTTTCCTTTTAAAAAAAAAAAAACCTTTGGTAATTAGTTAATTAATTATTTTTATTGTTTGAGTTCCTTCCTAGTCCTGGTTAACTTCGGTTTGGTTTTTTGTATATTTCCTGAGTTCCTTGTGATTCGTTCGTTACTAGGTCAATTAATTCCCTTTCTTAAATTTTCCCAGATTTGGGTATTTCTGTTTTTAACTGCGAATTCAATTTCTAAAGCATTAATTAGGAAAAACAAAAACTTTCTCAAGCTCTCTCTCTCTCCCCTTTGTAATCTCAGAGGTAACCAAACCAAAACTAAATATAATTTCTACTAGTTTCTTATGATAATTCTCAAACTTGTTGTTCCTTTTTTTTTTTATTTTAAAATTAGCGGTGTTGTTGTATGTTGTTGTTGATCCCCTGAAATTCAATTTAGGGTTATGCCTTTTTCTTAAAACTTGTCTGAATTGATAATCTCTTTTTTAAGCCTTTTTTCTTTCATTGATAACATCGTTTTCTTATCTTTTGTGTGTGTGTGTGTTTTATCCTCCTCAGTTTCATTGGCTCTCAATCGAAGAAACAAACAACTTTGCTTCTTTGACAAGTGATTCCAATCCTTATGGAACAGCTCAGTGTTGAATCTGAGATCAAAGAGGTTAGCTTTCGTTTCTGATGGATATAATTCGTTTCGTTTTTGGTTTTTTGTTTTGTTAATCACTCAAAACCATAACGTTTTATCAATATGCTTGAATCAATTGAGATTGTAAGATTAGCTTTTGTCCGTTACTTTTTGGTTTTGTTCATTGTAGAATACATTTATTTCGGATCTCGTTTGCTTACTTCAGTTAGCATAAAAACCTAAATCAATACATCATAGATCTCTTTTATCATCTCGTTGATGTTGGAAACTAGATTGGTGTTTGTTTGATCTGCTCAGCACTGTTAATCTTAATTCGTTGTTGGGCATAATAATCAAACACAAACCCATAACTCTTTTCTTTTATTTGTTTTCTTTTTATTACAGGATATGTCTCTGGAGAATCATCCTCCAGACAAGGATAAGGACAAAGACACTAACATGGAACCACCTAATAGTCCACGTCATCGGAAGGTAAGAGTATTTTTATTATTGTTATTATTTATTTGATGCAGTTCCAAAATTGTTTGAATCTTTGAAACCAACTTTGATCTTACATAATGTTGTTTGTATGTGTTAAGGTTGTTGCTAGATGGTTACCTGATGAAGCGCAGAGACCGATCGTTGATGAAGCTCCAGTTTTCTCACCATCATTAGAGGTACTAATTGCTTTGTTGTTTCTGTGAATTCAGTTTTTTTTTGGGTGTCTTGTTCATGTTTTGAGTTTGTCTTTGTTTGATCTTGGGGTTGGTTAGGAGTTTGAAGATACACTTGCTTATATAGAAAAGATACGTCCATTAGCGGAACCATATGGTATCTGTAGAATCATCCCACCATCGACATGGACGCCTCCTTGCCGGCTTAAGGAGAAGAGTATATGGGAGGACACGAAGTTCCCCACCAGGATTCAGAACGTGGACCTGCTTCAGAACCGGGAGCCTATGAAGAAGAAACCAAAGAGCAGAAAACGTAAACGGAGAAGAAACTCGAGAATGGGTTCCTCTAGGAGACGGTCTGGTTCTGCTTCTGCTTCGGCTTCTGGTTCTGGTTCTGGTTCTTCTCCCTCTGAACCTGCTTCCTCTCCTGAGGCCGAGGAGAAGTTCGGGTTTAACTCTGGTTCAGACTTTACTCTGGAAGAGTTTGAGAAATACGCTATGCATTTTAAAGACGCTTACTTTGAGAAGAAAGATTCTGTTGGTGAAATGAAATGGAGACCGTCTGTGGAGGAAATAGAAGGAGAATACTGGCGGATAGTGGAGCAACCAACAGATGAAGTTGAGGTATAGACAGAAACAGATCATTTCACCAATAAAAACACAGAAATTTTATGAATAAACTAAAGGCATTTTTCTTCGCTTGTTTCAGGTATACTATGGAGCTGACTTGGAGAACGGGGTACTTGGAAGCGGATTTTACAAAAGAACGGAAATGTTAACCGGTAGCGATATGGATCAGTATGTAGTCTCGGGGTGGAACTTGAATAACTTACCGCGTCTCCCTGGCTCTGTACTCTCTTTCGAGGATTGTGATATCTCTGGAGTTCTAGTCCCATGGCTCTATGTAGGAATGTGTTTTTCATCGTTTTGTTGGGTAAGCACACTTTCACACTTTGACTAGTTACGAATTTTTATAAATCCAGTGATGTCGGATGGTTGATCATTTTTGTTTTGGATGGAACAGCATGTGGAGGACCATCATCTATATTCACTGAACTATCATCACTTTGGAGAGCCAAAAGTTTGGTATGGTATTCCAGGAAGCAATGCAACAGCACTCGAGAAGGCGATGAGAAAACATCTACCTGATTTGTTTGAAGAACAGCCTGATCTACTTCATGGCCTGGTTAGGACGAAATCATCTACTCAATTTGTTCTCTTTCTTTGCCATGTTTTTGTGTTTAGAGACTAACTATTCTTTTTCTTATTGGTTTCAGGTTACTCAATTTTCTCCTTCAATACTTAAAGATGAGGGAGTCCAGGTTTATCGCGTGGTTCAGAATGCAGGGGAGTATGTACTGACATTCCCGAGGGCGTATCATGCTGGATTCAACTGCGGTTTCAACTGTGCAGAAGCGGTTAATGTAGCTCCGGTTGATTGGTTGGCTCATGGGCAGAACGCTGTGGAACTATACAGTAAAGAGTTGAGGAAGACTTCTCTGTCTCATGACAAACTTCTCCTCGGAGCAGCTTATGAAGCTGTAAAGGCCCTTTGGGAACTCTCAGCTTCTGTGGGAAATGAAAATACAACAAACTTGAGATGGAAGAGTTTCTGTGGGAAAAACGGAACACTTACCAACGCGATCCAGGTAATGAAAAAGCGGTCACTGCTTGAGTTATGACACTGATTATGGTTTATACTCTATACTTTCTAAAATGCTTAATGGGTTCATTCTTTTAATGTTTATAGGCTCGGTTACGAATGGAAGAAGGAAGAATTGCAGATCTTGGAAGGGATTCTTCGAGCTTGGTGAAGATGGAGAAGGACTTTGATTCAAACTGTGAAAGGGAATGCTTCTCATGTTATTATGATTTGCATCTCTCGGCTTCTGGCTGCAAGTGCTCTCCTGAAGAATACGCGTGCCTTAAACACTCGGACGATCTGTGTTCATGCGAAGAGAAGGATCAATTCATACTTCTCCGTTACACCATGGATGAGTTAAGCTCGTTGGTTAGAGCATTGGAAGGGGAAATAGATGATTTAAAGATATGGGCTTCCAAGGTATTAGGTACTGAACACAGTGATGAAGATCAGAAACAGACTGGTTCAGTTATCAAGGAGGAGAAGAAACTAAAGGAAGGTTCGTTTGATCTAAACATCGACTTAGAGTTGGATTACCACGAAGACCTTAAAGAAGAAGTTAGCACCAGTGGCGAGTTAACCGTTTCAGAGAACTTTGGTGCATCGGTCGAGCCTATAAACCTCGGTTTCTTGAATTTTGGAAAGCTTTGGTGCAATAAGGATGCTATATTTCCAAAAGGTACAATCTTTTATTAGCCCTTTAGTTAATATTATTGGCATAGCCAAAACATTTCTGAAAAGGTTGTTGATGTTTTGCTGTTTTTTATTTACAGGATTCACGAGTCGTGTCAAGTTCTACAACGTGCTTGATCCAACAAGAATGAGTAATTACATCTCCGATGTTTTTGATGGAGGACTCATAGGTCCATTGTTCAGGGTAAAAAGCTTTTCCCTAACACCATTCTATTGGATAAAAACTGAATCTTAAAAAGCAACCACACCTGACTTTACCTCTGTTCTTGTTCAGGTTACTCTAGAAGAATCTCCAGGCGAGAGCTTCTTCAATGTCTCGCCCCAACAATGCTGGGAAATGGTGTTGCAGAGAGTTAAAGATACATCCACAAGTCTTGGTCTTCCTACCTTATCGCGGTTTGAAAGTATCAACGGACTTCAAATGTTTGGTTTCCTCTCGCCGTCTATAGTTCAGGTAAAATTTAAAATCCGACTCTTCTTTTCTAAAACCTGTTGATGATGAACTTTACTCTTTATTTACACAAGTTAATTATCCCTCTACAGGCCATTGAAGCTCTCGACTCGAACCATAGACTCGTAGAGTACTGGAACCACAAGAACCAAACTCAATCCGAATCAAAAGATCACTTCATATCATCAAACTGCTCGGTGAGTATAACCAAAGGAAAACTTTTCGGAGTAGATTTGATGTAGAGAAAGCTCAAAGAGCAAAGCAACAAGACTATACCAACTCAGAGAGACAACAACAGTGACGACTACCTTTTAGATAGATAGAAGAAGTTTCTTTCTGATTCTTTTTTTCTTTTTTTCGGGAGCATTTATTCAGAATCTTTTGTTCGTTCTCGAATTTTCAGTGAACAAATAACCTAACCTTAGCGTTAGAAGTGTAAACTAGGAACAAAAATGTTCGATTCTTTCGCTAATGCGATCTAATAATAATACAAAATTCTTCAATTCTTCGTCTTGCTCAATGTGGACATTGTAGACTTTAACAAATTTGAGTCATAAATCTTGAAGGAAAGAAAATCTAAGTGAAAAACTGAGATATACTCAAGAATCAAGACTCACTATAAATCGAATATGCAAAGTCGGGTTTCACATCTTTGAAAGAAATAAACTTGGAACTAATAGAGCATTATGTACAGAATTGAACAGAATCTTGAAAACTTGAAACTTCAAGGACTAAAAGAGGTAATACTTTTGCCGCCATTTGTGGAATCTTGACGGTTTGGCCGTTTGGGAATGTCAAGTCAGAAGAAAGCGAGAGCCAATGGAAGCAAGAACAAGCTTGTTGAGAAACGTGTGGCTAACTCAGAAGCACAGGTTTGGTTGCTATCGGGTTCAGGACCAAGACCAAGACCAGGAAGAGGACGAGGACGACGGCGACGACGACGACGCTGAGGACGTAGACTCTCGGCTAAAGCAGTATCACCGTCTCCGTAATCACCGTAACGAGAGAAGTCAAGCGACGAAACGAGACCGTGAATGGCAATGGAAGAAGAGAGGAAAAGATCCGGTTCAGAGACGAGAACGCCGTCGAGTGTAAAGTCGGAAACAGAGTTGTTGGTGACGACGATTGAGTTTCCTGGGAGAAGAGTCGGGAGTCGAGAGAGAGGTTGCAAGAGACGGAGGTCGGTGAAGGAGAGACGTTGAGGAACGATGTGGTAAGCGACGGAGAGACGACCGGTGTTAGTAGCGCTGCTGCCGTCGTTGGAGGAGGAGATGTCTGTGGCGTCGAAGTCGCTGGGGATGAAAATGGTGGCGGAGAGAGGGATACCGAACTGGTCGTCGACGGCGGAGAGGAAATCGGCGGCCCAGTCACGGAAGTCTCCGGCTCCGATCATGGCTTCGATGATTCTGTCTGCGTGTAGGCGATCTTGCGGCGTCAGTGATGGAGGAGAAGCGGAGGGAGTGAGAAACGAGACGGTGGAGATAAGGAGGAGGAGAAGGAGATGGCTTGAGTTTGCCATCGGGGATTCAAGTCGGCGGCGAAGTTGGTTGTTACAGAGAGAGAGAGGGAGAGTGAAAAATCAAATCTTGAAGTCTCTTGAAGTTCGTTAGGAGCTAACTGAATTATATAGCTCCAGATTTTTAAATCATATGATTGTGGAGGAAAGATGGGTTTTGGTTAGGAGATAACCGGATCAACTTCGAAAACCGAGTTTCTAGAGTCTTTTTAGTTCGATTTATATTGGGCTTCGGTTTAGATCAAAATAACGGATAAAGTCTTTACGATTATTGTTTACAATATATATATTTGTTTTTGTTAATAACATTTTCTTTCATTAAATTAATTGGTGATTGGTTCACAAAATTATGATAAAGATCTTGAGCATTCTAACAAAATTAATTGGTGTTTCCAGAGTCTTTTTAGTTCGATTTATATTGAGCATCGGTTTTAGATCAATAACGGACGATTTAAGCCTTTACCTTTTATCTAATAAACACAACTTTTTTGACAATCACTTTTTATTTATTTATTACTAGAAACCTATGTATTACTGTGCAAGATTAATATATACTTTAATTTTTTTAATAAATTTACGTTAAAATGAAATATTCATGTCTCATAAACTAAATAATAAATTTATAATATTATTTTAATACTTTACATGTGATTAATGATAATTTTTTTTAAAAAGCATTATAATCGATAAAACATATATATAAATATAGTGAAAAATTGTTAGATTGAATTGTTAAATAAATAGTTAAAATTTATCAAATAATGTATATATCTTAATCGATAATATGATGTATAGACATTATAAAATTTATATATACATATATATATATATATATCCATTTAAGTGGTTACATATAATTATTGTTATATATGTTAATAAAAATGAGATTAATTTGTATATATGTATAATGTGAAATTTATACATATATATACATATTTTGTTAAATATTTAAATAATATCGAATACTCATCAATTTTTTATTTTGTTTTAGCATCTTTACCAACTTGAAGTTATAATACTTTTTAAACGATTTCTCAAGCAATTTTGACATATTTTAGAAGCAGTGAAAACAAAACCGAAAAAACATTCATTAAAAGTATTAAAATATATTATTTTAAAAATCAAAAATATATTCTTTACGTATATATTATTTGGTTGCTATTTTTGTGTAAATATTTTTTCACATAATTTTTGAAAGAAAAAATAAACATTGAATTTAATTTAAATATGTATAATTATCATCAATTAATTACTTTACATACTCATCGATTTAAAAAATATAAATAAAATGAAAAATATTTGACAAATTATAGATTTGTTATTTTTTAGATAATTTGAATTTTTGAAATAATTGGTAAGCTGGTAGAATTCATGATTACTATAATAATATTTTTATGAATTAAATTATTTAATACTTATTATTCAACCTTCATTTTTTAAAAATTTATTTTATTTTATTAATAATTGATTTTATGGTAAATTTAATGAAAGAGATTTGATTTTTAACTTAATTAATAAGAATAGTTTAGATTTAGTAGATTGAATTTAAAATCTTATTAGTTGATATTTATTGTTTGATATTTATTTGTTATTCATAATTGATTTTTTGATTAATTTAATGATAAATATTTTATTTTATATTTATATTGGGTAACTGTGTTTAACATCATGTTTAAGAATAAAAAATAAATAGAAAATCAAAAAGCTGAGAGAAAATATGCCACATTAGAAAATATTGTTTCTAAAAATTCTTCTTTGATATATATATAGTACATTTTGTTTTTCACTCAAAATAATCTAAAAATGTTGAAATGAATTAGATTCTAAAAAATTACAGGAATGAATTTGTTTATATTAGAATTACTATGTAGGTATATCACGACAATGAAAACGAAAATAAAAATGAGAATGCTCAAGTGAATCAGATTGTAACTCACATGAATAAAAATGTTCAAATGAATCACATTCTGCAGATATTTCAAATGAATCATATTGAAGATCAACGAATTAATTAGAATCTACAGGTGGATTAAGTAAATAAAAATATATGACAAAATATTCAAGGTCAAGCACAACACCTTGATAAATAGTTTGTGTTCTTAGCCATCATCTTATTCTTCCACCTGATTTTTTTGAAAGTCATGAAAATTAGGGATAACATGTTGAAGTATAACGTCTTGAAGGTGAAGGAGTTACACAAGTTCTGCACATCAATAAAGGAAATGAGAATGTTCAAGAGAATCAAATTATATAGGCACAAGCTCTAGGTGAATAGATCAGGGTTTGGATTTATCTTTCACCTAACAAACACTGTTTTAAGAGGTTACAAATTTGATACACTTAAAATTATATAAGAAATAGTTTTTTAAAATCAGTTGAGGCAATTAGAATACGAATGCGCTGTGACTATTTGGGTGTTTCAGAACATGGTCTTTATACACCTCTTATTTGGTCACAACTTGAATCAGATTAAATGTTCATGTGAATCATCAGATTCAAGGGAATGAGATTCAAGAGAATGAGATTCAAAGGAATGAGATTCAAGGGAATGAGACTCATATTCTTCAAGAAAATCAAGATAATGAAAATAATTTTTAAGTGAATAAAGGAAATGTTGCTCAAGAGAACCAGAATCAAGTGAATGTTTTTCAAGAGAATCATAATGATCTTCAAGTGAATCAAGGGAATGCTGTCCAAGATGTTCAAGGGGAAGCACAACAACATGATGACTAGTTAGTTTCTCAACCTTGATCATATTCTGCCACCTGAATTATTTGAAGGTATTGATAATCTGCGACAAAATGTTGAAGAGATTATAGGAGAACAAAGTGAAGAAGTCGCACAAAATAAAAGCACAACATCTTTAGATTATGGAGGTGAAAAATTTGGGTTTCTCTCATAATTCCTCATGACTCCAGTTTATCATGATTTTTATTTCTTCATTATATTTTTACTGTGAATTTTAAAGTTCAAGAATGTTTTGGCATTCCACTAGCTGAGTAAAGATCATTTCCATTGTTTTGAATCTCCAAATAGGCTTTTAAATATTATTTATTAATATTTTATTATAAATTAATTATATAATAAAAATAAAAGAGGACGAAACATTTGGAAAGAGTTCAAGTTTAAAAACTTTTCTACTATATTTGGTTTTAGAATCGTCTATTAATTCTCTTAATTCTCTCCCATTTTTAATTACTTTTTTATTTTTGATTATTAAGAAATGGTGGTAGAGACAAAATTTGGAGATGCTCTAAGTACTGAATAATATAAAGAATTGAAATAGAATTTTGCTTTAGCTTCTTCTGAACACGTTTTTTTAGTTTCCATGATATGGCAGTCCTATACGGTACATAAATCAACTCGATAAGTTCCAAACATTGAACATAACTCTAACGAAAACAAAACTTTCAATCTTTTTTTGGTTTTCAAACTTTCAATCTTTTGCTTAGATAAACAAAACTTTTTCTATATCTGAGTTTTACTCAGAAGATTGTATAACAAGATTTCAAACCAAGACTCTAAGTCGCCTCAGTCTTCCTTTAGCTTCTTCTGAACAAGTCTTCTTCTGATTTTCAAAACTGAGTTTTATGCCTAAGACCGATCGACGAGCTTAATATTGAACAAGGTTATTTTTGCTCCTACGCGCATTAAGTTAGGATCAGGCCAATATGAGTTCTCGAACCACTAAAAACCAAGCTGATATTTAAACTGAAGATAGTAGTAGTAACCGAGCTACATTTCAAGTGATAAACTTTATCTTTTATGATCTAACATCAAAACAAAGAATCACTGGATCGATACCATGTTTAGAGGTCCAAACACCATAATACACTTTCCCGTTGATGCATATTTTCATAGCAGCAGGGTAATAAGGCGGTATACTGTTGTAACCTTGGATCTGTCTCCATGAATATTTTCTTTTATCACTTTTTAGAGTTAACACCAAGTGCTCTACGTCATCGTGATTAGGTATGCCGTATGCGAGAAGCAATGAGGGACAAAGCTTTGAATTGATTAGAGACTCTTTATCTAAGCTATCCAGTTCAAATGTAAATTTTCTTATCTTGTTATGCTCTATACCAGAGGAGAAAATATACAACGGTTATATGACACAAATATTGGGTTAAAATAATCTCGTCGGCATAACTTGTTTCTAGGTATACTATTGAACAGTGTTCTATTTAAGAACCATTAATAGCACCAAAGTACTAAGGATATATGCAAACATATTATCAGATGAAGGAGAGACTGCATCTTTTATTAGCAGACTCCAATTAGTATTTGTATAGATTTTTAATAACAAATAAATCCGGAGAACCAACTGAAAGGAGTCTGTTGTTTTCTTTGTATCAAACTCTGAACCACGCCTCAGTTACTTTGGGGATGAATGTCATGAAGGAGAAATAAGCCCAAATATATAAGATTTATTCAAGATTTCCTTACACGATTGATCTTTATTACAGTTTCGTACCATGATATTATTATCTCCGATTAGGCGATTACACATGATCGATATAATTTATTATATATATATTGATAGAACGTTATACTAGATACTTTTATTTCAACTCTGGTTGTAGACATGATCATGGTGTGGCGTTGGCTTGAAGAAGGGGAAATGAGCAAACTTGTAGTCAGGGGAAGGCACACTGTATGATGGACGTAATGGTGACGGTAAACGTGGTATATCCTCTCGGAATGGTGCAGGGGCAAACGGTAACGGAGGAAACATTGACGGCACTGGAGGATCAGTGCCGCCCAAGGGAAATTGGTTAACATCTTCGTCGTTCATGCTGCTGACTCCATATACCGTCGAATTCTTATCATTCAAACGGCGTGATGCGGTGATTTCCGGCGTGAGACAGAGGATCACGATTAGTGTTAATGCTAGAGTGGTGAAGTAGGTTGAAGAAGCCATTATATAATTTGTTCATGTGTTGAAAGTGTGTTTAATATATAGGAATGCATGTGCATTAAGACAAAAGCATATTCAAATAAATAAAAAAAAACAAATTC
The DNA here is from genome assembly GCA_900406495.1 of Sisymbrium altissimum. Classification (NCBI taxonomy): domain Eukaryota; kingdom Viridiplantae; phylum Streptophyta; class Magnoliopsida; order Brassicales; family Brassicaceae; genus Sisymbrium; species Sisymbrium altissimum. Next base: position 21,919 of record OVBI01000810.1, read on the forward strand.
GAATTATTCAATTAATGTAGCTATAAATTGTATAAACAAGTATACGTCTTACGTACCATGCATGCTCCATTAAAATGGTTGTTTATTTGTTAGACTAGATTATTGCAGAGCCCTGCTTAATGTAGAATTAAAAAGGCAAGTGCCTAACGACATAGAAAATTATAAATTAAGACTTGAGAGCGACATTTTATGTATTTAGTTTGATAATAGGTGTTTGCATGAAAATCAATTTTTAATATCACAAAGAAAATTGTATGTGTAACTATCATATTTGTAAAGATGGAATTAGCCAGAAATCCAGAGTATGTGAATTTAGTGGACAATTTTATATGAAAAAATAAATGTTAAATTAGAATTTCAATGGAAGCATAGCGTGACTGTAATAACACAAATCATTAGTTTACATATTTTTATATTTTAATTTCTAATAATATATAATTTAATGCAATCTCATATTCATTATGACCTTTTAAAAGACGTTTCAAAATCTCAACATGAAATTTTCAAATGTAAGTATATATAAATATAAGTTTTTAATTATATCTTAAGATTATGAAAACCCCACATTAAAATTTTTTTTATTTGAAATATTTTGAGATATCTATTTTACACATATCGATTTACTAAAATTTTCTTATATACTAAAATAATATTAAAATATTAAATTTATATAGATGAAATACTTGTGAAGGTATCTTACCTAATAGATATTATTCTAAAACCTCTACAAACTTAGGCACTGCACTGGATGAATGTGTATATAATAATATTTTTGATGTTCTACTAATATTGTCCTGTCTTTTTAAATATAGGCGTTAACACCTTATTTGAGAAATGTCATAAATATTATAATCACAATGTCGGTCATCGAAATAGATTTGATAGAAACGTTCTTCTTGAAAAATTATCATATGTTCTTAAGTTATAACTAGTCACTACCATAAACTGTTATACGTAACATCAAATACACATAAAAGTTCCAAAAAAAAAAAACATCAAATACACCAAAAATGAGGGACAACTACAGCGCACGTGGATGCATGTTGGCTGCCCCATTTGACAATAGCAAATATATCAATAAAATTCATACTGAATATAAAAGGTAATTATGAAAATAATCCAAAGTTTTATATCAAGCCTGCTCGATCGGTAAAAGAGTTCGAGCAATTAAGAAGACATGATAAGTATTAATTAGTTTGAGTTGGTTATAAAAAAATGATATTTATTTTAATTATAAATTGAGTAGATATGTAAGGCGCAATTTATGTCATTTATAACTTTCGGTTCATTAGTCTCCTGCTCAAACCACATCTTAGTCAAGTCTAAATTTTTTTTTTCTTTCTGTTCATTTTAGTTAATCTGGGGTACGGGTGTTTAAATCCTGTTAAAGAAGGGGTCTTCTAGGTTTATATTTGATTACACTCTAGAGATACGTTTGTAGCTCACAACTCGGTCGTTGTCCTGACTGTAAATCAGTTTGAAGTTTTTGATTGATCGTAATATTGTTGCTGTTTTGGCCGGGGAACGCGTTATTTTCCCGATGGAATGTAGGCTAAATCGGAATGCTAATGTGAAATGTGAAATATGAAAACATGATATTAGTTTTTATTTATATATAGTACGTATTTTATAAACCTAAGTAGAAACATTACCATAAACATGCAGTTTTTAGCTATTTTGCCATTAGACAAGTTCATTCGATTTTTTATTTTCTTTTACTATTACAACAAATCGGTTGTTTATATATTTTTCTTTCTATAACAAGGATTCCATCAAATGTTGTTGATGACAAAGAAAAACAGTGGTAAAAATTGTGTTACAAAAGTTGTTAGACAAAGTGTTAGTGGTTTCAGTTTTGGTTCTTAGGCAAATTTAAAATTTTATTAATGAATTAAGGGAATTTAAGATCTGTTCGGTTTGGTTTTGGTTATCTAAAAAATAGGAGCCTTTAGCGTGTACGAATTTTCATTACCTAATAGGGTGTGATACAATTCACGATAAACAGTTGGAACTATCTCGAGCTGATCCTGGTCAAAACACTCGTAGTTGACATGACGTTTGACTTTGTATATTAGCATATGCGTTGGTGGAAAGTAGGAACACAATGCAAAATAAAAATGGAAGATTTTACAATTGTCAACAACTTAATTCAACCTATATAAATTTGAAAACTTCATGAACTCCATAATTACAAAAGCATCTTTATCCACACTAATACATGTACAATGCCTTCAGTTTCACTTGTGCTTAGATACCTCGTCGTGCTAACTTTCTTCTTTCTCCTCAACTCCGAAGAAGTATTTTCATCTCGACTAGTGAGACCCAAGGCTAAAGTAGCTCAGATTGGCGCTGATGATTATCCATCTTCCGGCCGTAATTCACCGGTCCACGACCTTGGATTCCCTGACTTTCCGTCTTTCCAAGAAGCAATAGCGACGCCACCACCGCCTCCGCCCGATCTGCCTCTCTTGCCGCCGCCACCAACATTTCCAGATCTTGAAAAGCGTAGGCTTCCGGTACCGGGTTGGCCCTCTATCCCAGATTTTCCGCCCTTTCCGTTCATAGATCAGGCCCCTCCTTCCGAACCCTTTGGTCCAAGATTCGACGGATCCGATAATTGGCTGCCTTCTACCCCAAGTATCCCTCAAGGGTTTCCATAAAGACATGATCACACTCATGGAAGCCTTTAGGGTCTCAAAAATTACTTGAGGTTTACATCTTAATTTCAAAGGTTTTGTATCAACTAATAATTTGAAAACTTATGTATGATTCAAGCAAGTAATAAAACCAAAGGTTCAAAATAATAATAATAATAATAAAACCAAGTAACACCATGGATGATGCCTTCTGTTTGTGGTTTGAAGCACAGCAATCGTAAGACTTACCTCTGCAGCATACTCTGACACTTAACTCTGTTTTTATCCCCAATCTCTCTCTCAAACCTTATTTTAAAAGCAAAGATGCAGTCAATGTAAACACAGTCTTTTGTCATGAACAAGATTTTATATTTAAAAAAAAATCAAGTTACTAATTTGTATCTCAGCTTTTCGTTAGCTCTATCGAGCTTTTAATTTTCGATAGTTCATAGTTGTTTTTTTTTTTTCATTTTTTTTGGGTGAAATTCCTCTCGCCTTTCACTATTTGACATGATTCAAGGCTGCTCAAACCATCTTCGAGGATACCCAACTCTCTTATCGTTTCTATGGAGCGTTCGGTATTGGTTAGATTGGATAACTCGTATAAGGAATTAGATTTGATAATGAGTATGAATTACAAATGAGTTGACAATATCTTCTTGTGTTTAAGGGTGTTGACCATGTTCTGGACAGAAAAGACACACACAAGTAACAAAAGTCTTTCCTAAGACAAATCCCAAACCACACACTCTTATTATTGTTGACCTCAAAAATCTCACTCAAGTCCTGTAGGAATACTTTGTTCATGTCTGAAGAAATTCTCAGGATCAAACTTAGCTTTAATCTTCACCAACCTCTCAAAATTTCCCTTGAAGTATTTATTCCCCCATTCTCGTGCATCACTCCCTTTACCATTGGTCCCCAAATCAAGATCTCTATAGTTCACATACGCGGCTCTGGGGCTTTTAGATACATACTGCTCCATATAATTATACATATCCCTCATCCAGTCCATATGCTTCGCCTCGCTCGCTTTCCCATCTTGCCACAAAGTCAGCCACTGGATCTTGAACAATGTCCCACTCCTATGTGGGAAAGGTGTCTCTGTCTCAGGAATTTTCGCCATCATTCCTCCATAAGGATTCCATATAGTCAGTGGTGAATCCTCTTCTAGAAGCTTTTTCCATAACCCTTCTAGTCCTTCTATTGGAATTGCCTCCTCCACATAGTCTGACTTGGCTTTGAAGTAATTCTTGAACAACGATTTTCCAGCAAGTAGAGCTTCCGATGGCGCGGTGCTCGGAAAGCCAGCAATGTACATCACCGATTTGATCCAGCTTGTCTCTAAACAATCTATCTTCGTTAGTCCAAGCTGTGGGAAACTCCTCTGCATCACCTATAACAAAAAAAAAAAAAAAAAAGGTTGAAACTGTCATAATCAGAACTTTCATAAATTACAATATAGACCCGTCATTTTATACGGAAATTAAATTTGATCTCATTTACCTGTAACAAACGGTTCGCATCGCCAAGAAACTGGCCTTGGTACGAAACAGAGATGGTTCTTTCTTTGCTCTTAGGGGTTTTGCTCGCCGGCTGAATAATAGCACGGATAAAAAGATCTTCGTCGAGCTTGTCAGCGACTTGTTGCCACTTGTACAGAATCCTAGTTCCGTCTTGCTCAAGCGTCTTCGTGACAGTGAACACCGTCACTGTCTCAGGCACAGGGACGAGCTTGATTTTCCACGCAAGGATAACGCCGAAGCTTCCTCCACCACTGCCGCGAATGGCCCAGAAAACGTCTTCTCCCATCGCCGCACGATTCAAGATTTTGCCCTCTGCGTCAACGATTCTTGCGTCGAGGACGTTATCAGCTCCGAGTCCGAACTTACGCATCATTGAACCGTATGCTCCTCCGATTATGTGACCGCCGATGCCTAGGCTGGTGCATAAACCGGCCGGGAAACCATGGACTTTGCTTTTCTCTTGGATCCTTTAAACCATGAAAGTAAAAGCGATTAATTAAAGAATCAAGGTCATAATCACAGATTAACAATATTCGATTTTTTAAAAATAAATTGGTTCGGTTTAAAAGTTTCTTTATAAAACCCAAAACTCTAAAAAGAAAACGGAATTAACCGCAATTTATGTTTGATAAACCGCATATGTGTAGTCTGTTCGGTTCTTTGTGGCATCGTATACCAAAAATAATCATGAGTTTAAAAAACCTTTTTATTCTTAACTTTTAGTGTGACGAGTGAGTCACGAGCCATAGCTTTAAAAGTTTTTTTTAAAGAAAACTGATACTTTATAGAAGAAACCAAATTTTGATGATTTGTGTAAAGTCGAATATTGTTTACAATCAGTCTTCTTCCTTCTCTTCGATAAATTGGAATAACTTTTGTAAAACCAAAATATAAATATTTTGATTTTTAAAACTAGTGTAGTTTGGACTACTGTTTTGGGCGTAGTGGAGGAGGGGATGGGGAGTATATAAATCGTTATAAAGATGAAATAAATAAATAAAAGCGACTATAACAAATCATTCTACCATCAAAAAGGACAAATAAATATAAACATATGATCCTTAGGGTAAAAATTATTTACCTGTAATAAACCTCTCCAATAGAAGCACCAGCGTGAACCCAAGCGCTGTTACTTTCCAAATCAACGCTGATCTGTCTAAGCTTCGACAAATCAACGATCACAAACGCCGAATCCGTCTCGGACACGTAAGAAAGGCCTTCGTAGTCATGACCGCCGCTTCTTAACCGCAAGTGAAGGCGCAGCTTCTTGGCGCAAACTACGGCAGCTTGAACGTGTGTTTCGTAAAGTGGCTCGAAAATGAACTCAGGCTTCGGATTTGACGGCATCAAGTAACGGAGGTTCTGAGCTGACGTCTCTAACGCTATTTTGAAGGAAGAGGCGTTTAGGTCGTGAGTGAAGAACGAGGAGTCCATCGGAAACGAAGCGTCGGAGTTGTCGACGAGACACATGACGAAGTCTTGTTGGATTGTGGAAGAAGAAAATGGAATGGAAGAGAGAGATAGTAATAGCAGCGTTACGAGAAACGCGTTTGTTATTCTCGCAAACACCATTTTTGGTTTTTCTTGTTTGCTTATGAGGTTTAAGTTTTCTTGAGGAGTTTCATATGTATTGTTGGGTTTATATAGGGAGAGGGAAGGGGTTTATTACGTGAAGTTGATGTAATAATTACGTCATGTTCTTTTGACTTACAGTTTATAGTGTATAGTGTTTTAATCAGTTCTTTACAGTTTTGGAATCATTAGGGCTACTATTTTATTCTTGTTTAATTTATAGCCTTTTTGGAATTAGAGTTTATCCTAATAACATTTCCATCTTGATTCTTTTTTCTTTCAAGTCAGATTGTTAAATGCTGAACATATGCTAATACTACTATACATATTTACTATACATATTTCCTACCGTGATCAAATTTATGCATCTAATAAAAATTAGAAAAATATAAGGAATAACAGTGATTTCATTTCTAATGCCTATCTAATTATTAAATTTGTATAAAACTATGAATGTGTATTAGAATACGTAATTTTTTCCCTCTTTTTGCATTGCATCAAATCTAACACTTTTTTGTTTATTGAAATCAAATTAAATCTAACACTTCCTGCCTTCAACTGGTGAGTTCGCAGAAAAATTGTAATTAGCTTGTTCGTTCAAATTATTTGTATATTTGTTTTCCTTATTTCTTAGCCCAACCATAAGACGAGGTTGCTAACCGAATGATCTGAACATTCACGGTTGTTATTTGTTTCTTTCTAAAATTTTCGTTTCTATGAAGACAAAAAAGAAAATCAAATGAAATCTAAATATCTATAATTTGTTTAAATGATTATGACCCCAAGTTTATGGAGAAATATATGGTGTTTGAAAGTAGGTCATAATTTGTGGGTTTTAACTTTCTAAGGACAAATTGCTTCATAATTTCAAAGATACTGACACCACCATCTCCAGTAATTGTGGCTCAAAAGTTAATTCCATTTCTTATATATTTATTCTTGAATCGAAATTATATAATATATCGTATCTCCCCTTTTGACCATCAAACTGGATATCTACTTTATTATAGATTTGATTCATATTTACATCTTAGACCTGGAGGCTGTGTTAAGTTCCATAATCCAATATCATATCAACCGTGCAGTACCCTTTGATGATATATTACATTGAGCAAGTTTAACATCTTTACTTTTCTTCTACGAGATTTTCAGTCAAAGATATACCTAACACATGTATATGATTATTAGAATTGTCAGTGCATACATATATATGATTATCACGATTATCACTCTCTTAAGGGACGCTATAGAACTAGAGATGTCGTAAATTATATCAACAACAATAGTATTTTAGACGTTGCATTTGAACGTTATATTTATTTTTAACTACCTCTTAAAATAAACATTTAACAGAGTTAACAACGTTACTCATTTAAAATTTAAATGGTTGTTAAATTTAAGCTTTAAAACTCAATTAATATGAGTATTAAATTAGGTTAATTTCTTTCCTTGTATTTTCCAGAAATTCATTAGAATTGTGTATTTCTACAAATAGACAAATGGTTAATGATCTTTAATGTAATGTTTTCTATTCTTTGATAAAGAGATGTGTGTCAATACTAATGATATAATCCACTGTTGGAACCACCAAACTCTAAGCTTGACCATGCTTGTGAATGCGTAACCACTTCAGAAGTCAACAAATTCAACCTATAAACGAGCATATGTATTTAAGTAGTAAGCCTCAATTTTTTCAACTCCCTTTCTCTTTAAGGAGAGATTCCCCGAAATACCTTGTGTTTACATCCTGTAGGTTTCAGTTTCACTTTTGTAGTTTCTAAAGGACTAGTGCCTGGAATATTTCTGATAGATTATGTACAAAAGTAATGAAATATATTAAACAATCAATATCCAATGATCAACGAACAATAATCAATTTTCATATTAGATATAACTTGAAAAAGTTAAATGATTGATCAACTATGTTATTTTTAATGGATTAGATTGTTTAAATTAGACTTAAGTACTTAACGATCAAATAACCAAAAACTATTGTAAGTAGCATTGTGCATTGCTTTTGGTGTAAGGATCACCTAAACAAATAGAAATACCTCTGTTTTTTGGTCAAATATCCAAATAGTAAGATAACTTGGTGATTTCAGCACCAAAAAAAAAAGATAAGTGGTACTTGATAGAATTTGTCGCCAATTTGGCTTAAATGCAACAAAGTGACATGAAAGGTCTTTGTCTAAAGATTAATTATGCCATGACATAAGTGGCCCATACTTACTTCCAAATCCGAGTTTTGTAATCTTTTGAAATAATCACACTAATTAATGTGTAGTAAAGTAAACATGCTTCAAGTAGGTATTCTTACCCAAATAGTGATCCACTTGACATAGAAAAACCAACTGAAGAGTGGAATCCGTCGTAGCTAGTATGTAGTACTTCGGTTCTTTTGGTGAAATTTTACTTCTTCTTCGTTTGGTAAGAATGCATGTAGTTAGTATAGTTTGCTCCAAATAATTATGTTAATTAATTCCAATAGAAGGGAAAGAGTTGGTAATTATATCTGTTGTTTAAGAGTTCGATTGAATAAGATATTGTTGTGATTGATTGAATAAGATATACACATATTGATTGTGAATATGTGATTTAGTGTAGACTTCTTACCCAAAAACCATGGTCAGTTGGTAAGTAGAAAACATAACCAATGGTTAGAAAAAAGTTGTAGAAAAATGATTGACAGACTTCGAATTTTATCTACGAATTAGCTGTTAAGTGGCATTTAATGCGGATTTTAGCTAGAACGCTTTAAAGACGAGGAGAGTGCAAATGCTTTAAAGATTGAAGTACTGTTAATAGTAGTATGTCATACCGGCATTTTAATGTTAAGAAGTAGCCTTACCGGCGGCGCACCAACCCTTTTTCTTTTGTTAAAGATCCACCATTATCTCGATCTTTTTAATACAAATGTAGATCGTCTAACGTCACTTGGATCTAGTTGAGTGCTCACTGCTCTGTTAATATTTTATAAATATGAGTTCTATTTTATGAGCAGTTTCTAGAGGGAAAATCGAGTATAGATGTGATAGGAAACAATATATTCTCCGTTAGAGGAGCCTAATTAAAGAATTAAACTTTGCCAACCACTTGCTCGATTTTCATCTTATAAATATATATACTTCATTATGTTTAAACTATATATACAGTGCTTTATATGAAAACGTTTTGTCGTTTACTGACGTTTATATTTATATAAATTAATGTACTCGGTAGGAAGAACACACAGTAAAATTCTAATTAGTCTTTTTTTATCGACACAAAATAGAAAACACCATGTTGGGATAATTAATAATTAAAAAAAAACCAATCAACTAATTTCTTTTAGGTTAATAACAAATTCTGCCGACAATTCTTCTTCTCAAAAGTTGAAAAAAAAAATTGATGAAAACTAAATTAGAGGAAATAATTCTAAAATTAAAAGTACAAGAAGTCAACTAATTTAGTTTAAAATAAGTCTAAAATGGTATAACAGTTTTATAGAAAAACTTCACATGTCTCCAATAACAAAACAGTAATACTAAAATTTCTAAATGAAAAGACATGATTTATTAACTGATTTAGAAAATTTTACCACGATAGACCATCTGCTTGTTTAGATACGTCAAAATTATACCAAAACTCATATCTAGGATTGATGGTTTGGTATCAGGAATGTACAATATTCACTTTTTACAGGATCGACCCACGGATATAGATGTTTATCTTATGGAATTTAGGTGTGCATTATAATTTTGACTTGATCTTATGTTTTTGTTTAATGGCAAGTGTAATTGGCATTGAGAAATTGCGCCGGTTAATGCGCAAATAGAGAAAGCATTCAAAAGCTTAAATACAAATCAACACCGTCAGTTTTATACACCCTTAATATCTTCCAAATGATGCACTTCCAACTTTTGGTGGGTGGTCTTTTTACGGGGGTGTATTTATAATATATATAGAGAGTGAGAGACACATTTCATGGTCTTATGCGAATATTTCTTCTTTTGAAAAACGAACCCCTGGTTTGATACTAATACATTTATTTATTTTATTCTTTTAAAGAGGGTTAATAAAAAATGTTTTTAATAGTAAGTATTTGTTTTTTCTTCAAACAAAAAGCTCCAGCTTGTCCATTGGTGTAATTTTAGAAATAAAGCGTATACCAATCAGTGATGATTTAAAAAAGTTTAACAATATATTCTCTTTTTTTGGCGGGTAAGTTTTAACTCGCATAAAAGACAAAACAATTTGTCTTGGAAAGAGGTTCAATGAAATATATGGTTGTGAAAGATATTACAATGAAGTGAATCATGGCAAAGAAAATCTGGTTTTAAACATGGTTTGAGTAGAAGTTTAAAAATTAATTTCAAGGGACCGATACTTCCCAAATATGTACGATCGACTGTAGAGGCGTTCTTTATATAATCAGACACAGAACAACCTTCCGTCAAACTCAAAAAGCAATAAATTTATATAGTTTTCTAGTTTTACCAACCGGCACATGATCAGTATGCAAATCTTTAAAAACCTGCTTTGATTTAACAATTAGAACACACAACACATATATAAATATTTAACTAAAATTCTCCGTATGGGGTTTCTCTTGTTTTTAACTCCAGATTGCATGCTTTTTTCCTTGTATTATAATACTACTATTTACAAGGGTCGATGCATCAAAACATGTCATGATCCACTATTAGTCATTCTCAACTTCTCATAGATAATGCTTGCCACAAGATACCAAAAGTAAATAGATGTTAGCATGTTACCAATTTTCTTTGATTTGGTGGTTGGATCGGGTCAATTCCGATTTACTCTGTCGATTTAAGTGCCAGGTGAATATTGCAGAGCCAAAAAATATTAAACAACTTAAAAATCAACATCAGATGCCGACCAATAGAAACAATCATGAACTATTAACGTGTGGTCGAGATATTCACATCGATCATTCAGAATTTTGGATGATAGTCATATACTCCTCGTATAGTAATATGGTTTCTTTTGTGACATCAAACGTCTCCAATGTTTTAAACTTTTAATTGAAATTAACTAGCATATTAACCATTAACCATTTAACAAAGACAAGGTTCGCATGTTAATTAGTTTAGCCATAAAGCTGCAAAATACTCGCACGCCCAAGCAGTAAGCACCAACACAAGTAGTCACATTTATCTATATTTTATTGTATTATGCTAAAATATCTCTTCTGGATAAGTTTAAAACTAATATCACGAGAAAATTATAAACTATCAAATTATTGATGATTTGTTATGATCTGTTATCATTTCTTCTAATCATGATGATGTGACAAAAGTAATAAATGTACTTTCCATCCTTTTCATGTTCCTTTATATCCTTAATAACCTTTACCAATTAACAGAGTCTATCTAATTTAACATCACAGTAAAATGGACATAGCAAAATCATTAAAATGTCTTCTCATTACCTTGAAATTTGTAAAACCAATAAGTCAATGGATTATATTTTTTTGATGGACTGTAAAGTCAAAACTTTTGCCAGGACTATGGTTAATGATTAAACCAATTTACCTTTGTTTTCAAATGCCGCATCTACAGATAACGATTTACATATAAAGATGGAGCAGCAAAACCAGTACTACTTCCATCTGTCTTCTAACGACGCGTGTCTAAAGATGTTTTTAATTGTAGTTGGAGTTTTGTGTTTTATTTTAATCAATCAATTACTTTATATTATTATAATCATCAGTTAATATTGATATAAAATATATATACATTAGTATTAAGGTTATACACTAGCTAGTATAGTGTCCTAACTATATAGCATAGTAAAGCTTTAAATTGCAATGTTGACCAATGAGAGATGAGCTTAAAGGCCTCGGAAATTTACCATCTATGTAAACCACCGTCGTCCCAACAACCTTTTATTTTCGTTGTCCCCTTACCTGTCAAAAACCTTGAAAATTTACATTTATTGTGTATGGACTTTCCACAAACCATAGATTTTCACATTTCAGTCAACAATAATACACCAGTTCAATTCTCTTGTACTAAGATTTCAATAATACAAATTGCAAAAGCGAAGATCTGGCGATAAATATATTGAATATAGCTGTTATACCGAATTATGACATAAGTGTGAAACTCTTTTTTTTTTTTTTTTTTTTTGCATAAANTAAACTAGATAGGCCTAAATACGGCCCAATATTCATAAATTTGGGCCTCATCATTTTACCTCTCACATTTCTCACCCTCTGCTATACGCTCATCTTCATGAGTTCATCTTCTTCAAGCAAATCAATAAACTTAAACAAGTAAAAGAAACATCACAGATCAAACGTTTTGAATCCAGTAAAACCTAAAATAGAACCATCTCGCCATGCTAAAACTTCCATCATACCGTGTACTCTCGGATATTTCACCGGTTTTCAATGAAATAAACCGGAACATCTCCCGATCACCTCGCCGGTTACGTTTCCGGCGCCGGAATCCTCCTCCTGTTTCCGACCGCCGCGTCTCAGCGAGTAAGCATATCTCCACTTCTTATTCTTTGTACTTTCACTGCCTTTGGAAATTAAGTTCTTGATTACGCTTCTGATTAGGTTAATCTTGAAAAAGTTCGAAAGATTCAACGGAAGAGTGCTGACATGTTTTTAAACCTAAGCACGTCATTCTTTCAAGTACAAGGCCGGCGAGGTTTCGTCGACTCTGGTCTTCTTCTCTTTGGATAAAACAAACAAATAAAATAATGCCAAAAAGGAAAGAAAATGAGAATAGTCGTCTCTCTGACTTCTCTAGAAAATGATAAGTCAACAAAACAAAAGGAGCCATTGATTCCACGGTGCTTCCCTGTTAGCTTTTGTGAATGGTATTAATAAATACTACTCTTCTTGAGTTCTGACTTTTTCTCCGTTTCACTACTTCCAAATTCATTCTCCTTTTTTACCAAGTCTTTCTTTTCGTCCCCACCATAGTTGCAATTCTTGAAATCTCTCTCTCTCAGGTTTTGAATATTTTTGGGGTTTTATTTGGTGATTCTGTTTTGATTTCCATTTTCATTCAGTTGTTCTGTTCCCTCAAGAGTTAGTTTCTTTTTTTTTTCCCCTGAGAGATTGATTACGTGTTGCAGAAGACAAATGGGAGGTGTTTGTTCTTGTGGTTTTAGAGATGATGATAAGAAGTTGAGAGCCACCGATGATGATGATGATCATAAGTCAAGAGGTTTGTCTGGGAAGCTCAAGTCCATGAGAAGAATAAAAACCTCTGATTCGTATTATTCAGATCATTACGGAAGCTCAAGGAGGAAAAGTTCCAAGCCTAATGAAAATCTCGTCAACTTTTCCGGTGAACTCGGGCCGGTACCTCCATTAAGATCAGACTCTACAAAGGTTTTTATTTTGTTTCTTTATGTTTAGTATATCTCTAGGGAAACATATGAATCATTCATGCCTGAATACTGTTCTATTGCCAACGTTTTCATCTTGTATTGATGAAAATTTGGTTTCTCCCATAGTTTATGCAGAGGAACTCGTTTCTGGGAAGGGCTGGAGTTATGGGGTTAGAGAAGGCGGTTGAAGTTCTAGACACGTTAGGAAGCAGTATGTCTGGTATGAACCCGGGCAACGGGTTTCACTCGGGTGTTACATCGTCTCGTGGTGTCAAAGTAGAAATATTGGCTTTCGAAGTTGCCAACACGATAGCCAAAGGTGCTGCTTTGCTGCAATCTCTCTCTGAAGAGAATCTCAAGCTCATGAAGAAGGATATGTTGCGTTCCAAGGGAGTTAAGAAGTTGGTTTCTACCGACACCACAGAGTTGCAGATTCTTGCTGCTTCTGACAAAAGGTTTGCTTTTGTTAGTTTATCTGCATTTGTTTTTGTGTTTTGTTCATTTTTTTTATTCTGTATTCATATTCATTTTTTGTAGAGAGGAACTCGATCTTTTCTCTGGAGAGGTGATCAGGTTTGGTAACGGGTCCAAAGATTTACAGTGGCACAATCTTGATCGATATTTTAAAAAGTAAGTTAAATTCTGCGTCCAGCAAGTCCCTTATGCAATGCTTTTTAGTCACTCGCATGCCAGTGGATTTTCATCGTACACCGGTCTATAACGTTTCAGGCTTGACACAGAGAACTCGCAGCATAAAGTGCTCAAAGATGAGGCAGAGGCAAGTATGCAAGAGCTCGTCACTCTTGCTCGATTCACTTCTGTAAGTCTTGTTTTTCTTCACTTCAAAAAACTCTTACATGACCCATTTCCATGTTGAAGTTGCAATGAGCTGTGTCTCCTTTGTTTCCGGGGGAGTTGAAACTAACTTGCATTGGCTTTATCAGGAATTATATCACGAGTGGCAAGCTTTGGATAGGTTTGAACAAGATTACAAGAGAAAGGTCGCAGAAGTAGAGTCTTTGAACCTCTCTCGGAGAGGTTCGTCTCGCTATTAATTTAATCAGCTCTGGCTCTTTTTAGGACGCCCAATTACATTTTATTTTTTCCTACCTGTAGGAGAGAGCATCACCATCTTACAAAATGAACTAAAACAACAGAGGAAGCTCGTGAGAAGCTTACAGAAGAAGTCGCTCTGGTCTCGGAATATGGGAGAGGCAAGTGATTATCGAATTGATGTTTCTTTAAGCGTGTGTAATATATATGCCAGTTATTATAATATTTTCTTATGTTGCAGATAATTGAGAAGCTTGTAGATGTGGTTTGCTATATACGTCAAACGATTGTGGAAGTCTTCGGCAACAACGGTAATGGTTCTTTGTACTCTGGTCCTCTGATGATGACTCTACTTTAATCAAACTCAACTATCAAGGACTAAAGACTCTAAACAAACAATAGGTTTAAAAGACAATGAACGGAAGCAAGGAGGAGAACGATTAGGTGAAGCTGGTCTTTCGTTACACTATGCTAATCTAATCCAACAAATTGATACTATTGTAAGCTTCCATATTCTCATCCAATCTTGTTACTGATATCAAGAAGGGAATTTATATTCTCTGGTCGAGACTGATCTTTAAAAATTTCTAGGCGTCCCGACCTTCATCACTTCCTTCTAATGTAAGGGACACGCTGTACAATGCATTACCTGATAATGTCAAGACAGCTCTTCGTCCTCGGCTACAAAATCTTGATCCTGAGGAAGAGGTTTGTCCAAAAAGATCTCTCGTTCTCTATTATCTCAATCACTCGTCATGCATTGTTTGGTTCTGTTTATTTCCATTTTTTCGGTTGCCTAACTTTGTGTGTTTCTGCAGCTTTCAGTATCTGAGATCAAAGCTGAAATGGAGAAGTCGCTTCAATGGCTTGTCCCATTCGCCACAAACACCACTAAGTAAGCTTTCCTTCACCACAGTTCTTGGTTCGACATGTTCCTACTTGTGCATTTCGTCATTTCTTTTATCGATTTCCACAGGGCACATCAAGGCTTCGGATGGGTAGGCGAGTGGGCAAATTCAAGGTAAGTCTCTCTCTCTCTCCTTTTCTCTCTAACAACTGGAATCTTGAATCTTGAATCTTGAATCTGATCTGGAAAACTCCAAACTGGAATTGTGGAAAACAGGATAGAGTTTGGGAAGGGAAAAGGCGAGAACAACGGGAATCCAACACGACTTCAGACACTTCATCACGCGGATAAGCCAAAAGTTGATTCGTACGTACTTGAACTCGTTGTATGGCTTCATCGACTAATGAAGTCATCAAAGAAACGAGGTCACGGTGTTAAGCTACCAGAAACCAACCATGGCTCTCAACCCAAGGACATAACCATCTCCAACACGCAACTATCTCTCTCCCCTGACTTCACCTATAAGAACCAACTCTCTCTAGAAGACAGGTTGTTGTTGGACAATGTCCAAGGCATACGATTTGGTCCTAATCTAAGCAAGAGTCAAGAGTTTGTCGGCTTGAAGAAGAACAAGAAAGGAATCAAGATCTGGGCGCTGAGCAGAAGTACAGGCAACTCTCCAAAAGTCAATCTTTCAGGTGAGAACTCTTCTAGTGATTTGGATGTCCTTGATGGCTTGGATTTCGCTTTCCGACAAGCGGTTTGAGAACCGGTTTTTGATACAAATCTTCTGTACTTATATTCTATCATTTTTTGTATGTATATAACACACACTCACACATCATAAGGATATACTGTAACAGTAATGTAATAGTTGAAACAAAACAAACACATACACTACTATGGTTGGTTTAGTTGGATTTATGTTTCTGGTCAACTGTTTTCTTTGTTTACATCAACTCCTCAGACAACCTTAAAGAAGCTAACAACTCCATATTGGCATGTCTATAAGATCTGATGTTTAGTAAACCGGAAAATACACTTGAAAAATCTCAAAAATAGACATGAAATTCGCCAACATCCAAAAGAGGATGATCACATTCCTTCTTCTATGCCTTCTAGTTTCATCATCTTCAGAGAGTGCTCCACAAACCCAATTGGCCACACCATTAGAACCAACAGGTGAAGTCACCAATTCACCAACAAAGCCACAAGGTTTTCCCATTCAGAACCAGAACCAACCAATTCTTGGTCAGCCATCTTCTTCTTCTGTAAACCAACCTTTAACCGGATTTAATCAGCCATCATCAACTGGACTCAGCCAACCGATTCTTGGTCAGCCATCTTCTTCTTCTTCTTCTGTAAACGAACCTTTGACCGGGTCAAATCAACCATTAACCGGGTCAAATCAACCATTAAACGGGTTTAACCAACCATCATCAACTGGATTCAACCAACAAATTTCTTCTGCTTCTTCTTCGTCGTCCAATTCTGCTCTCAATCAGCCATTTGCGAATCAAATCAACCAAAACAGTCTCTCAGGAAACAATGTTCCATTTCTTAATGGAAATTCGAAGCTGGAAGTCTCCATTACAAACATTGTCTTTATCTGCATCTCTCTTTTCCTAGCTTTGCACGGTACAGACAGGAACTGAACCGAACTTATACATCATATGGCGCTTCAGTATAATATGGTTTTCATTATATTTGTTTTATAGCTTGTCCTTTTTTCCGTCTTGGAATCTAGTTTAAGAGTGTGAAATGTGTTATGTGTATATCACGGAACTGTATTTAGTATTTACTATTTACTTTTTCTTTTTGTTGATTGGATCAGTGTTCGATTATATGTCCAGGTGTGGTTCAGTTTGATTCAGTTTTCGATTTTCCAATATATGGTATTATGGAGTAGATGAAGCAAATTGAAACCAAACATATGATTTTAACTCAGATTAAAAATGACCACCTTGTAGTTTTTAAAAGGACTAGTGGGTTTTCTCTAGTATAAAAGTATACACCCTTTATATGTAACATGCTCATTTAAAACTCAGACAGAGAAGAGATGCTTAACCTTTCCAATAAAATGATCTTATCTGGAGAACATTAAGACCGAGACATGATCAGTTTTAGAGAATGATTAACCAGTCAACGCTTCCAGTTTTTAGTATAGTGATGTTTTCGTCTGAAATGTAGCATCAACAACTCAAAAACTCAACACAATGTTGCTGCTTTTTTCCACTTGTGTTGATTCAGAATGCTGAACTGATTCGAAAGGTAGGTCCGCTGTGGGTACTTGCTTCATAGGCAATACCAAATAGTTGAATAACTAATTTATCTTGGACCGGCTGCAACGCACTTTACACGCGACAATGTCCCTTCCACGTGCATTCTCACGTGCCCAAATTTTCATTGAAGGAGAAAAACCCTAAAACCCTTACCTACTCGGTTAGAGACTAACCTTAAAAGATATGGCAATCGATCGGTTTATATGGTTAACTCAATACTCAACCGAAAAGCTTCCATCTCTTTTGCATTGGGTCAACGCCTCTGTTTCTGATTATAAAGATGTTTTGTTACAACACTTAAAAAAATTCAAAACAAAAATGGGTTCTTGGATACTCAAGTTGCTGCTGCCACAACTTCTGCTTGTGTTGATTCAGCATGCTGATGCAAGCTCTATCATCAAATATCTTCCTGGCTTTGAAGGCCCTCTGCCTTTTGAGCTTGAAACCGGGTTCTATTCAGTTTCATTCATTTATTCTCCATAATTAATTAGCATTGTAATGAATGTTTTTCTGAGTTTTGAAGTTAACTTCATTTCAGGTACATTGGAGTTGGTGAGGCAGAGGAAGATCAAATGTTCTACTACTTTATAAAATCTGAGAGGAACCCTGAAGAAGACCCTCTCCTTGTCTGGTTAACTGGAGGACCTGGCTGCTCTTCGTTCTCTGGCCTTGTTTATGAGAATGGTACGTAAATCTTCTTTAACTCATTCTTATTTTTTTTTTCTGAAAAGTTTTTCATTGACTTGTTTGAATTGGAAAAAAAAAAAACTAGGGCCTCTTGCTTTCAAGGTTGAGGCCTACAATGGAAGCATCCCCTCATTGGTCTCTACTTCATATTCATGGACTAAGGTAATTATTGGAATGAACATATCCGGTTTAGTTTTGTCAAGTTGTTACCACTATTCATGGACTCTGTCTTATTCAAAATGAAACCTTCAACTTTCGAATGATTGTTTCTTTTCAGGTGGCGAATATAATATATTTGGACCAGCCTGTTGGGACTGGCTTCTCCTACTCAAGAGATCCATTCGCTAATATACCAAGTGACACAGGAGCAGCTAAGCGTGTCAGCGAGTTTCTTCGCAAGGTAAAGTGAAAACTCAAATGTTTCGTTAAAGCATTTGTCTTAATGCAAATACTTTTGGAGATTTTATTATTGTTTTTCTTTTCTTTTTTATAATGATGGATTTTTTGTTTGTTAATTGTTGTGGTGATTTTTGTGAAGTGGCTAGACAAGCATCCTGAATATTTCTCCAACCCATTCTATGTCACCGGAAACTCTTATTCAGGTAAGGTGATTCCGGCCATCGTTCAAGAAATCTCAAATGGTAAGTTTTTATTTATTTTGTCACTTCTTTTTGCAAATCATGTTCTTTGACTATCGTTTCTTGATCAGTTGTTTTACCAATTTATCACAGGAAATTATATATGCTGCAAACCTCAAATAAATCTCCAGGTTCATCAGTGTTTGCTTGCTTCTTACAGTCTTACTTTAATTCCATATTCCTTATCAAGCATTAAGAACTGAAGTTTTGTGTTCTCCCTCTCTACGTTTTCCAACAACAGGGTTATGTGCTCGGAAACTCACTAACAAACATTGATATTGATTTTAACTCTCGTATTCCATTTGCTCATGGAATGGCACTTATCTCTGATGAACTCTTTGAGGTACGAACTCTTTGAGGATTCATTCGTCTCTTGTCACCACAATGAAGTAGTTGAAGAAACATTACAAAACTCTTACTTTTTTGTAGTCGATGAAGAGAACCTGTGGAGGAAACTATTTTAATGTGGATCCTTTTAACACAGAATGCTTGAAACTCGTTGAAGACTTTAAGAAGGTATACACTCATTCTGGAAGTTAGTTAGTTGAACGAAATGCGATTCAATGCTAAATCACTAACTTACAATTTTGTGGTTTATTTACAGTGTGTTTCTAGAGTATATGAAGAACTTATTCTAGAATCAAATTGTGAACATACATCTCCTGATTGCTATGTAAGCCTTTTGGTATCTTTGGATTAAATGACTGTCCACTTAAACAAATCACTGGAGAAGAATGTTGACTTAGGTTGCTTTCCGCAGACGTATCGGTATTTGCTATCTGAATACTGGGCTAATAACGAGACCGTACGCAGCGCACTTAAAGTTGTTAAGGTATATGACATGACAAGTTTATTATCATTGATCATTAGTTAAAAACCTTATGATTAAACTCTATATACATATGAGGATTTTGATTACTGCAGGGGACTAAAGGAAAATGGGAAAGATGTGATTATAGTGTGGAATGCAATAAAGACATTAAAAGTAGCATACCATACCATATGAATAACAGTATCAAAGGCTATCGATCTCTCATCCTCAGGTATACAAATATTTCACAACTTCTAAACATGATTGCTTCATTAATTAATTCGTTTGTAAACTTTTCTGGCATTCATGTTTATGGTGAAAAGTGGTGATCATGATATGACAATCCCTTTTGTTGGAACTCAAGACTGGATAAGGTCTCTAAACTTCTCCATTATTGAGAAATGGAGGCCGTGGATGATACACAATCAAGTCGCTGGGTATATACACCATTTACTTTTTCTTCGTTTGTTCATTATTTTAATTTCATTTTGTATTAACCTTATCAACCTTTGTATTTGCAGATACACCAAGACTTATGCCAATAAGATGACATTTGCCACTGTGAAAGTAAAACTCTTTGATCCCAAATTTCCATTGACATATTTTCCACATCAGATTTTAATTGGTTATTGGGTTTGGTTTATATAGGGAGGCGGGCACACACTAGAATATAAACCAGTGGAGAGCTCAATCTTGTTCAAGAGGTGGATAAGTGGCCAACCTCTTTAAACATAGAAACCTTAATCTTGAAGTTATTTATCTGATTAATGTTGAAGCCGAAAGTGTTTGGTTTCAGGGTTTTAGAGAGAGACACATTTTGTTATTGTTGTATTGACTACCGTTTTTTCTTGTTTTGGCTCGTTTATCTAATTGCTCTCAACTAGATCGTTGAGTATCCGAAGTTTCGATGCATAATTAACAAAACGTGTAATATGACAAAATATGCGCATGACATATAGCTATAAAAAACTATTCCAAGTTTCATGAAGAAACATTAAAACAAAGTTACGATAGTCACGTAAACTAAAGTTTGTCTACCTCCTCTTATGAGGTAAGGTTGGTATCACTATTCTTATGAGGTAAGGTTGGTATACTCTGCTCATTCAGAATGCTAAACCGCTTCAAAAGGTAGGCCCGCTCTGGGTACTTACTCCTTAGGCAATGCCAAATAGTTGAAAAACTAATTTATCTTGGATCGGCTGCAACGCACTTTACACGCGACAATGTCCCTTCCACGTGCATTCTCACGTGCCCAACTTTTCATTGAAGGAGAATACCCCTAAAACCCTGTGACCTACTCGGTTAGAGACTAACCTTAAAAGATATGGCAATCGATCGGTTTATATAGTTAACTCAATACTCAACCGAAAAGCTTCCAGCTCTTTTGCATTGGGTCAACGCCTCTGTTTCTGAGTATAAAGATGTTTTGTTATAACACTTAAAAACTGAAAACAAAAATGGGTTCTTGGATACTCAAGTTGCTGCTGCCACAACTTCTGCTTGTGTTGATTCAGCATGCTGATGCAAGCTCTATCATCAAATATCTTCCTGGCTTTGAAGGCCCTCTGCCTTTTGAGCTTGAAACCGGGTTTTGTTCCGTTACATTCATCTTATTCTCCATATTTAATAAGCATTGTAATGAATGTTTGTTCTGAGTTTTGAAGTTAAATCCATTTCAGGTACATTGGAGTTGGTGAGGCAGAGGAAGATCAAATGTTCTACTACTTCATCAAATCTGAGAGAAACCCTGAAGAAGATCCTCTCCTTGTCTGGTTAACTGGAGGACCTGGTTGCTCTTCTTTCTCTGGCCTTGTTTATGAGAATGGTAAGTAAATCTTCTTTAAGTCATTCTTATTTGTTTCTGAAATTTTTTCTAGTGACTTGTTTGAAATGAAAAAAATTCAGGGCCTCTTGCTTTCAAGGTTGAGGCCTACAATGGAAGTGTCCCCTCTTTGGTCTCTACTACATATTCATGGACTAAGGTAACTATTGGGATGCACATATCCGGTTTAGTTGGTTTATCAAGGTTGTTACCAGTATACATAGACTCTGTCTTATTCAGAATGAAACCTTCAACTTTATAATGATTGCTTCTTCTCAGGTGGCGAATATAATATATTTGGACCAGCCTGTTGGGACTGGCTTCTCCTACTCAAGAGATCCGTTCGCTGATATACCAAGTGACACAGGATCAGCTAAGCGTGTCAACGAGTTTCTTCGTAAGGTAAAGTGAAAACTCAAATGTTTCGTTAAAGCACTTGTCTTAATGCATAACTTTTGGAGATTTTATTATTGTTTTTCTTTTCGTTTTTATAGTGATAGATTTTTTGTTTATTGTTGTGGTGATTGTTGTGAAGTGGCTAGACATGCATCCTGAATATTTCTCCAATCCATTCTATGTCACGGGAAACTCTTATTCAGGTAAGGTGATTCCGGCCATCGTTCAAGAAATATCAAATGGTACGTTTTTTTATCACTTCTTTTTGCAACCCTTTTTTTTACTATCATTTCTTGATCAGTTGTTTTACCAATTTATCACAGGAAATTATATATGCTGCAAACCTCAAATCAATCTCCAGGTTCAGCAGTGTTTGCTTGCTTCTTACTTTAATTCCATATACCTTATCAAGCATTAAGAACTGAAGTTTTGTTTTCTCCCTTTCTACGCTTTCCAACAACAGGGCTATGTGCTCGGAAACCCATTAACAGACTTATACATTGATGTTAACACTCGTATTCCATTTGCTAATGGAATGGCACTCATCTCTGATGAACTCTTTGAGGTACCAACTCTTGTTAGGATTCACTCGTCTCTTGTCACCACAATGAAGTAGTTGAAGAACCATTACAAAACTCTCACGTTTGTAGTCGATGAAGAGAACCTGTGGGGGAAACTATTTTAATGCGGATCCTCTCAACACAGAATGCTTGATACTGGTTGAAGAATTCATGAAGGTATACACATACATTCTGGAATTTAGTTAGTTTAACGAGATGCGATTCAATGGTAAATCGCTAACTTATAATTTTTGTGGTTTATTTACAGTGTGTTTCTAGAATATATGAAGAACTTATTCTAGAATCAAATTGTGACCATACATCTCCTGATTGCTATGTAAGCCTTTTGGTATCTTCGGGTTAAATGATTATCCACTTAAACAAATCACTAGATAAGGAATGTTGACTTAGGTTGCTTTTCGCAGACGTATCGGTATTTGCTATCTGAATACTGGGCTAATAACGAGACCGTACGCAGAGCACTTAAAGTTGTTGAGGTATATGACATGACAAGTTTATTATCATTGATCATTGGTTAAAAATCTTATGATTAAACACTATATATGAGGATTTTGATTACAGGGGACTAAAGGAAAATGGGAACGATGTGATTATAGTGTGCACTGCAATAGAGACATTAAAAGTAGCATACCATACCATATGAATAACAGCATCAAAGGCTATCGATCTCTCATCCTCAGGTATACAAATATTTCACAACTTCTAAACATGATTGCTTCATTGATTAATTCGTTTGTAAACTTTTCTGGCATTCATGTTTATGGTGAAAAGTGGTGATCATGATATGACAATCCCTTTTGTTGGAACTCAAGATTGGATAAGGTCTCTAAACTTTTCCATTGTTGAGAAATGGAGGCCATGGATGATACACAATCAAGTCGCTGGGTATATACACAATTACTTTTTCTTTGTTTGTTCATTTCTTTTAATTTCATTTTTTATTAAGTTTATCAACCTTTGTATTTGCAGATACATCAAGACTTATGCCAATAAGATGACATTTGCCACTGTGAAAGTAACTCTTTGATCCCAAATTGTCATTGACATAAATGCAAAGCTTTTTAATTTCTACATCAGATTTCTTAATTGGTTAATGGGTTTGGTTTATATAGGGAGGCGGGCACACACTAGAATATAAACCAGTGGAGAGCTCAATCTTGTTCAAGAGGTGGATAAGTGGCCAACCTCTTTAAACATAGAAACCTTAATCTTGGAGTTATCTGATGAATGTTGAAGCAAGTGTTTGATTTCCGGATTCAGAGAGCGACACATTTTGTTATTGTTGTATTGACTATTTTTTTTTTTCTTGTTTTGGCTCGTTTATCTAATTGCTTTCAACTAGATCGTTGAGTATCCGAAGTTCGATGCATAATTAACAAAACGTGTAATATGACAAAATATGCGCATGACATATAGCTATAAAAAATTATTCCAAGTTTCATAAAGAAACATTAAAACAAAGTTACGATAGTCACGTGAACTAAAGTTTGTCTACCTCCTCTTATGAGGTAAGGTTGGTATACTCTGCTCATTCCTAAAGAAATTCTCCGGATCTACAGCGGTTTTGATCCGAACCAACCGGTCAAAATTCTCGCCAAAATATTTCCTCCCGTAGATTTCTCCCTTTCGATAACTATCTGCTCCGTGGTCATTAACCCCGATATAGATGTCCCTGTAGTTAAAATACGAACTCCTAGGGTTTTTCGACACGAACGGGGTCATGATTGTATAGGTCGTTCTTAAATTACCAGTGTAAAGCCTTTCCGCTTCAGGTCCAGCATCAGACCATGTCACGGAATGTTGGATTTTGTATAGTTTGTGCCTATGCGGAAACGCCGTTTCGTTCGTTGCGGTGGCGTTTAGATTCCCTCCGTACGGATTCAAAACCAAACCGGTTCTGTCTAATGCCACCAATTTCTGAAACACCTCGTTCAGTTCCGGTTTGGTCAACTCCTTCTCCACGTAATCCGATCCCCTCTTTAGAAACTTGGCCGAGTCGGGATTTCTCTCAAGTAGAATTTCCGGTTTGACTTTGTCCACGTCCACGTGGTTCATCCACCACAAGAGTGATTGGATCCACGTCATCTCCTTACAGTCTTCTTTCTTCAAACCCAACTCAGGGAACTCCTTCGCCATCATCGAAACGACGTCGTCAGCATTTCCTAAATACAACGCTCTTACCTTAGCGTTCACGGTTTGCGTCTTGTTCTTCGTCGGAGAGGATAACAAAACTCTTATGAACAGACCCGGGTCGGTTCTTGGAGCGACGAACTGCCATTTATGGACCATGTCGAGGGCATTTTGGTCCGACGATCTATCTACCCTGAAGACGGTGACGGTTTTAGGAACCTCCACGAGTTTCACTTTGAAAGCCAAAACGACGCCGAAGCTTCCTCCTCCTCCGCCTCGTAGCGCCCAGAAGAGATCCTCCCCCATCGCTTTCCGATCAAGAACTCGGCCGTTGACGTCGACGATGGTAGCGTCCACGACGTAATCTATCGTGAGCCCGAATTTTCGTATCATGTGCCCGTATCCTCCGCCGCTTACGTGTCCTCCGACGCCGACAGTAGGACAGATTCCGGCGGGGAAAGCGTGTAGCTCACTCTTCTCCCAAATCCTGTAGTAAAGCTCGCCGAGCGTCGCACCCGTTTGTACCCAAGCGGAACCTCCGTCGTCGTTCATATCTACGGTGATGTTTCGGTAATAAGAGAGATCAAGGACAATGAACGTTACGCCCGAGACGTAAGAGAGACCGTCGTAGTCATGTCCACCGCTCCGGATCTTCAGCTGGAGATTCAGCGTTTTGGTGCAGGTCACGGTGGCTTGAACGTGTGAATCAACACGTGGCACGATGATGACTGAAGGTTTCGGCGTTGAGGAGGTGTTGAAACGAGCATTTCTGATGTATGCACGTAGGACGGGAGTGAAGGAAACGCTATTACGGGACAAGACGACGTCGGTTAGATCCTTGTCGGGAATGTTTGTCTTGTTTTTAAAACATTGGATGAAATCTTCGTAGACTTTCACGGGATCTGCAGAACCCGATGATGAGTACGATGCAGCAAAGAAGAGAAGAAAAATAAGATACGTTTTATTCATTTTCTTACTTTTGATTTTTTTTTTTGTCCACTTTTGAGTTTTTCCGTTACAGATTTGGATTGGATAAGTAGAATGATTTTGTGGCTTTTGTCAGAAAAAAAAGAAAAAAAAAACGAAAAAAACAAAAAAAAGAAAAAGAAAGAAATTTTTGGCCTTGTGTGAAAGTGCGGTTCTTTGAATTATTTTGGTCAAATATTGCCTACTTCATGTATATGGTAAGTGTCATTACGTCAAAGTCAATTACAATTAAAATGTAGGGTAATTGGCGAGGGTATCAATTATGATCAGTAGTTGTTGTCCGCAAATCCTGAAATATAGCTATTTTTAGGAAGTTAAATAAAGATATTTTCAAGAGAAAAAATGGTAGGGTATCAAGAAAATTTTAATATAGTCAACCATAAATTGTCCAGATCCTGAAGTCGTGATCAAAATATGTAAACAAAAACCAAAACGTGTGCAATGATATACACAAAAGATATGTGTGTTGATATGAATATGAGATTTCCATTCAAAATGAGTTGATACTTTTTTTTTTTTTTTGACAACAATGAGTTGATACTTTAAACAGGACAATCCACATGTTCTTATATTATATGATCGAACTATATATCTCATTTAGCCATGTACGTACGATGTAAAAGAAAGAAAAAAAATACACATGTATTTATATCCTCCAACCAAAGATCTCAACCTTTTTATCACAACCTTTTATCGAACCAGATCTTAATACAATACACATTTCTTGCTTTATTTTCTGAAAAACTTAATACATGCATGTTAATCACAACACTCCTGTGATCCTGTCGTACTTATTATTTTCGAACCGGAATACTTTGTTCGTTCCTCCAAAAGTTAAACTCATCATACTTGGATTTAATATCCACTAACCTCTCGAAATTGTCTTTGAAATATTTAACCCCATAGATTTTACCTTCTTGGTACGTGGTTGAATTAGCACCTGACCCTATGTCAAGATCACGGTAGTTAAAAAACGCCTCCCTCGGATTACTAGACACGTACGGCGTCATGAATCCGTACATATCTCTTGCACGTGACAAGTAATCCTTCTCCACGGCATCTCCAGCTTCCGACCAGTCTACGATGTACTCAATATTGAACAAGTTGCCTGCTCTATGTGGGAATGGTGTCCTCGAACTCGTGACCTCACCCATTCTTCCTCCGTACGGATTCCAATTCATTTCAACTTTCTCAACCTCCACCAATTTCTTGAGTATTAGATCGAGACCGGTTCTCGGAATCGGACGCTTCACGTAGTCCGACTTCCGTTTCATGAACATCTTGTTCGCAACCGTCGTGTCCAATAGTACAGAAGTCGGTGTACCGATCGGATAACCGGCCCAAAACAGGACCGAATCGATCCATCTCATTTCGGTACAATCGGTTTTCTTGAGCTTTAACTCCGGAAAGTCGCGGTTCATCACGTTCAGCGTCTTATCCGACCCGCCTAAATACATCCCAATGAAAGAGGCTAAAACAGTCTTCTCACCAGGCTTCGTACCGACCAAAGTCAACGTCAGTCTCACGAACATATTACGATCTGTACTTTGAGCAAAACTCTGCCACTTCATTATAAGATCAACTGCTCCTTCTCCGACTGTTTTCTTCACGCTGAAGACCGTAACTCTCTCCGGCACCGGGACAAGTCGGAGTTGGTACCCCAACACGAGGCCGAAACTTGCTCCCCCACCTCCTCGAATCGCCCAGAAAAGTTCTTCGCCTATCGAAACTCGATCGGCGTATATGTTCCCGTTCGAATCGATAAGCGCAGAGCCAACAACGTTATCAATGGACAGTCCGTACTTTCTCATCATTGTTCCGTACCCTCCACCGCTAAAATGTCCACCAACGCCCAACGTCGTACACAAACCCGCTGGAAACCCAAGGACATTGCTCTTCTCTGCTATTCGGTAATAAAGCTCTCCGATGGTAGCGCCTGAATCTACCCAAGCGGTTCCCTCGGTGAGATTCACGTCTACAGATCTGAAGTTGAACATGTCGATGACGAAGAACGGGACTGTGGTTGTGTAAGACAGTCCTTCGAAATCGTGGCCTCCGCTTCGGACTCTGACTTGGATAGAGAGCTCGCGGGCGCATGCTAGCGCCGTCCCAATTTGTGACCAGCTTTTGACGGTGACAATGGCGATAGGTTTTGAGGTGGAGGGCTTGTCGAAGCGGAGGTTGGGTATGCGGCGGCGGAGGACGGCACTGAATGAGGAGTTTGTTGAGATGTAGGTGACTTCGGAGGTTTGGTCCGGCGGGTTCGATCCCTGTCTTATTATACATTGGAGGAAAGTAGCCGGATCGGTCACGGACTGTGAACTTGCAACTGAAACTAAGAGCAGTAGCAGACAAACTACGAGTAGTTTTTCCATATATTATGTTTGCTGTTTACTTTTGGAAGTTTGGATATATTTTTGGTAGCTTCTGTGTTGTCTATATTTATATAGAAGAGAGAGTTTAGTGATTCAAGCATCTTATTTGGTTCAATAGTACTTGATTAATAAATTTTATTAGTCTTCTTTTGAAGATTAATTAACTATATGTCTGTCGAGAAAAGAACAGTTAGTCAATGCCAAAGCTTGCAAAGAACTAACTCTTAGTCATATATCTTATCCAAACCTAAGTGAAAATATCATTTTATCTGGTTATTCGGTTAAGATAATTTATAGGTTCCAGAGAAATTGTGAAAGAATAAGAACAAAGTGTGAACTGCTATATACATATACTTCAGTTTAAACACTACCCTATATAATCATGTGTATACAAATTACAGAGATTGGTATAGGTTTTTAATTTGTGGATTGAAATCAGAAATTGAATGACCTATTTTCTTTGTAAATATTTTAAAACCAAAATTTCGTGCGATATAATATGTTTATAGTGGTAACAAGGTTTAGGGTTTTTTTTTTTTTTTTTAAAGTTCAAAAAAAAAAAAAAAAATTTGGTTTTAAAATATTTACAAAGATTAGTATAGGTTTTTTTCCCAAGAATATAATATACAATATGTTTTTCACGATCTTTTACAGCTAAGGTGCTTTTGTCCGGATTTAATGTAGTGGACTTAATATATTTGAGTTCAACTTATACATATTGTTATTGTATTGACTACTATATATTGATTAAATGAGCACTACGCGATAGCCAATAACGTGTGTCATAACTCATCATCTACATAGATGACTTTTCTAAGTTTGAGGTATGCAGTGTTAATAGAAAGATTTTGGCGGTTAATAGATATATTTGTAACCTATGCGTTAAGCAGTACTGATTGAGTACTTTTTCTTAATAAAGTAAGATCCGCAAAGAATATGTATTCGATCATATCTGTGTATCGTGCAAGTCTTTGCTTAAATCCCGCGTCGTCCGTCAATACAGAGAGACGCGTTGAATGTCTTGGTCAAGAAATGTATACATCTTTCATGCATGTGAGTGTGTTATACTTTAATTTATATTTCTCCTTGAATGAAATAAAAATTTCACAAGTTGACAACTTGACATATTAATTTCTTATAACTAGCCGCTTGGCTAAAAGTAGAAACAGTTTAAACTAAATATTCTAGTTACAAATTGTTTGATACTGGTTTAATCCATTTTCACATAAACTAGTTAGATGTGCTGAAGTGTTTGTTGGACTAATTACTAACTCAAGTAGAAACAAACAAATGCCATTGAAGCTAGGAAGCAATTGATAATGCATGTGTTAAGATTTAACCCTAAAGATCAAGCTGTTCTGAAGCGTAGAGAAGAAGGAATGACATATTTAAGTAATAGGACACGTGATCATTATCTGCAGAAAGTTAAAATAGCCGTTTTACAGCCAGCTCATTAAAGCATAAAACAATTGCTATTTTGTCTGCATTGGATCAAGGGATAAGGCTGCTCTTCTTTATCGGCCGTACGAGGAGCGTGGCAAGATCTTTTGTAGGTCACAGAGTGTCTCATGTATAAATACTTATGTCATTGTATTGAGAGAGGATAGAGCGTGTGAGAGAACATATTGTAGAGCATAAAATCGCTCTTGTTCTTGGGGAAACACAGAGAGAAATCGATAACTAAGAGAGAGCTTTGTAAAGGGTTCTGGGTTTTCATTTCTCTGTAAAACTGATGATCTAGTGAATTCCGGGAAAAGAGTCCCGGCCCAGACGTAACACCTTTCGGTGTGAACTAGGTTAACAGTTGTGTGTGTGTTTCTTATCGCTTTCTTTCATTCTCCTTCTCTATTCTTTCTCTGTTCTCTATTCGAAGTCTGAGTGTTATCACCTCTTGGTCTTACTCTTGGTGTGTGATAAAAGAATCTGTTGAATATGTTGCTTGGAAGTTTGTTTTGTGTTGCAGGTTTTATCACATATTGGTATCAGAGCCAGGTTGCCTACAGGCGTGACTCTAGTGGTTTGAGCTTAAAGGGGTCATGTCGTCGACGTCGAGAGTAGATCTGGAGAAGTTTGATGGTCATGGGGATTACAGTCTGTGGAAGGATAAGATGCTTGCGCAGATAGATCTTCAAGGTCTGAGCAAGGCTTCAGGAACTGCACGAGTTAGGGTCCGAGAAGATGATGAAACAGAAGAAGAAAGGAGAGAAGCAGATGAAAAGGAGGAAGCTTTCGCGGTGATAGTAAAGAAGGCAAGAGGTCTTATCGTCCTAAATGTAACAAACAGAATATTGAGGCTGATAAGAAAAGAGAAGACTGCAGCGGGTATGATAAGAGCTTTGGACAAGCTTTATCTAGCTAAAGCTCTACCTAATCGGTTTTACCTCAAGGAAAAGCTGTTTGGCTACAAG